>PVKP010006185.1:0-84741 GCA_004027715.1 Plecturocebus donacophilus
TGGGGATCTCCTGGTCTGGGGGTAATAAAAATCCGTCTGGAAATGCGGCGTCCACTCACCCTCTGCACCCTCACTGGGAGCCGCAATCCTGAGCTGCTCCTAAGCGGCCATCTTGGCGAATCCTCAGTTAATCATATCTTAAGAGAAGGCCTTGATTAAAATTCTCAAAGTATTTAAAATTTAGTTATAGTTAAATGGAGACTCAAAATGAAATGTCAGGTGGGAAATAAAAATAACCACTTCAATTCTGGGTTAAACTATATGAAATTGTTGTTCTTATGGGTCAAATTAAATATTAGTAATTTTTAATGATTTCACCTAATGTATTTGAAGATCTAGTTTATTAGGTAAAAATTCTAATATGTATGCAGTGCTTTTAAAGAGCCAAAAGTAAATGTGAAACAAAATAACTACTCCCCAAATTATCACAAAAGAAGGAAGGAAAAACAATTTATTAAGGAAAACAAAAAAAAAAGGGTATAAATTATATCTGTAACTATGGCCATCCGTGAAGAGATTATCTCAGTTACATATATCTTTCATTATATCATTGTAATTCATTCCTGTCATGTGTTTGATAAAATGTTTTGACTAGTAGGAATCTATATTTCATTATTTTAAATGATGAAAACAATAATTTCTTTCCAGTTCACCCAGAGCCCCAATCAAAATATTCTAACAACTGAGTAATAACTATCCAGGATGTCTGCATAATATAACATTTAAAGATCAATTATATCTTTCACATCATGAATATGTTAATATGCTTTAAATGGTAATATATCCGTTAATGTTTATGTGTAATATAAAATGACATAATACAGCTTCATTCCAATGAGTATATATCCTTAGGTAAATAAATCAGGCAAATGACATGAACGTGGAGTAAGTGAGGAAAGGAGAATAGATGTTTATGTCTTTACCGTATTTCTCTCAATCTCCTTTACCACGTCTAACTTCACTTGTTTTGCCTAGGCATTTTTAGGCCTCTTAGGCTCATGTTGTTCGGAACTTTTTCTTTCTTTCTTTTTTTTTTTGGCAGAGCTTTCCTTTTAATATTGTGGGGAAGGTGACAATGAGATTGTATATGTTTAAATTGTACATGTAGGTCATGATAACCTAAACCGAAGTGGGGGCAATTCAGTCACACACAGATTGACAAAAGCTGAGACGCAGAAAAACTGTAGAAATTAAACAAATTTCTTTTCTATTCTGAAGTGCTAAAATGATGCCTGAAATTGCAATAAAAATGGAGCAGACCTACAATTCAAACCCCTTGTTTTCTGACTCACATGCCAATACTCACAAATCTTGTAACATTAAAGACATTATATAAAACTATTGGCTTATCTAGATTTCTAAGTGTGGACTTAGACATTTCATTAGTTTATTTTAAAACCCATTTTGAGGGATATTAAAAGAAAGAAACCTGAAATTCAAATCTTATACTGTGTCAATTGCATTTCTTTGGTTATTAGCAATTCACTGCTATCAATGATTATGGTATTAAGTATCACAGACAATGAAAATATTTGAGTTAAGTTTTATGCACTATATCAAAGTGACTACATTTTTTAAAGTATTCGTTAAATGTAATAGTAAAACTTCACTTGACATAATTCAACCTCTCCAAATGATTCATGAGGCACTTTCAAATCTTGAAATAATGCCACTGGTATTAAATATTGGCTTATTTAACCCATAGATGTGGTGTGGAAACAGGCAGGTGACAGAAAGTAGTCTTGTAGGATGCAATTTAAAAATAACTGCCTTTAAATCATCCGGAATTAAAATTAAACTTTGGTTTTTATCTACAATGGAAGATCTGATCTCCAGTAATTAATGTAAAAAAAGTTCCAATTCATAAAGGTGTAAGTCCGTTGATATAACGTTTTTTGCAATGAGTATTGAAAAGTTTAGATACAAATTTATAATCCACCTCTGGACAGCTTCACTTCTGGTACCAGCTTTTCTTCCTAACACTGTCCCAATTCCATCCTCTACTTATTATTACTTTGCAATGTATGTATTTTTATAAAGAACTTAAATCTGTCAAGAACAAGGTGGAATAATAGTTAAGCAGGCAGTAAAATTCATAAAGAATGCACATTTTCTGGGTCTTTGTAACTTCACAAATACCTACTATTCTAAAGAAGTGATCCTATTCCAAATGGAATAAAACATATTGATTTGGTCATCTTAATGTTAGCTTAATTGCATGCCATACAGATTAATAAGCTTAAATCCCATTTCTTCTCCCAGGGAAATCTATTAAAATATGATTGGGTATCTGATTAGCCAAAACGATTGTAATATAAATTATGTAGCTGTTTTAGAATATGGCTGAAATTTTGCACATAAAAATTTAATTGAATAGATTTGGTTTTTTCCTTGTATTATTTATAACAAGAAAACGCCATCAATTTCACTGGCTGCTATATTCCATATTCAAGAGTTTACAATGAATACAAATGAGCTTTATTGAACAATTCAATATGTCTACACTATAGTTTTTTGAAATATTAAACAGCAAGTAATTATTTGTAAAGAAAATGAAAACCAATTACACAGATCAAGTTCCCAAGGAATTAACCATAACAATGGACTTTCATTAATGTGTAAAACTATTTATAATTCTAGCAAAAAAAAATCAGTTTTATCACAACCCTTGTTTTCTCCTGCTAATATATCTATGCATATATTCCTGTTAATATCAAACTAAAAGCCAGAAATAAAATGAGATAGGTATTTTAATATTGAAGATTTGCCTTTGTTTATCCTTTTAAAAATGTCACCAAACGTACTTTATTCTAATTTCCATAAGAATATTTTCCTTTATTTTCAAACATAGTTGTCATCAATAATGTTTTTGTTTACTTCGAGTCGAATACGTCAACATTAGTTTCCCTGTTCTTAGTAATACTGGCAGATTGTATTCCCTAATGTGCACCCTGTATTTTCTTCAATTGGAAAAAATTACAAAAATAATGACTGTAAAAAATTTGCTGAAATGAGGAAATATATATTATTTTTTTAATTGCTAATGACAGAAGGCTGGTCTATATATCTGAAGGAAGAGCTTTTCTAAAAGTTTTAAGTAGATTAGGAAGGCTAAGAAATAAACTTTTGTCTTTATGTACATTACATTTAAATTTCTTCTTGCGTGTATATATAACTCTATAATTTGTAAACATAACTATTTTAAATGCCCATTAATTTATTCCAAACACCTAGATTCTTTAAAATCTTTGTTTTTAAATATACATCAAGCTCAGGATATTTAACAACCTAAGAGATGCATACTTTAAAAATAAAAATTTTTGGAAATGTGTTTTTAACTTTAAATAATCCTTAAGTTTACTAATATTCAAAATGAATGTTTTCTGTGTTTATAGTCTCACCATAAATGAAGATAAATGAAAGTGTATATGGGAAAATTCCTTATCATCTTCTATTTATTGTAGTTTTAGTGTAACTAGACTTAACTGAATTTCTAAAAGAATAAGTAACTTGCCTGCAGCCAGAGAGTATATGAGGACTAGAACTGGGATCCAGTCTTAAGTCTCCCTGATGTCAAGATTATCCTTCTTAATATCTACCATATACTGCCTCATGACAGTTCATATATTTAAGGTCATTAAAAGCCAGCATCAAGATAATGTTTATTTTGCTGTAGTAATTGATACACTTCCTATTTTCTCTTGATTAAAAAAGTATTTATCTGTGTTTCCTTTTCCCTCTAGGCTGGCAGGAAGCTCAGATGCTCCACTATACTAAACTACGTTGTCTTTGTCAATTGCACCTTATTATTTTTTTCAATTGTCCTAGAAAGAAAGGCAAGACAATTTAATTGGGGCTGTAAATGATAAAATAAAAGTAGATACTGGATTTCTGAAACCTATTGTAATATTTACTCTAACAAGGCTAAATAGATATCAATTCTGTTCCCTAAATATTCAAATCCATCAAATTTGAATAAATGTGTACTATATTTCTAATATTCACAATTATAAATACTAGTCATAAAAGGCTGATGTTCTATAAGAATAAAACACTAAATTGTAAAACAATTTTCCATGGCATACTAAATATAAAAGTGTAGTTGGCAAATTTTTCCTGTAAAGGACCAGACAGTAAGCATTTTCAGCTTTATGGGCCATAAGGCCTCTTGTCAACTCTGTATAGTGTGAAAATAGCCACAGACAGTATATTAAGCAATATCTACATTCCAATAAAACTTTACTAAAACAGGCATTGAATCAAATGGATCAGTCCTTGGTATTGTCTATCAATACTTTGTTGACAATACATAAATACTTTTATCTTGGTAAAGGTGTGTGCAAATGAAAGCACACGAGGTTCATTTATGTTGAGAAAGAAAAAACACTTTTTCTCAATTAAATCTTTTTTTGTATTTACCTTTGAAGAATTTTCATACAGCAGGATGGGTACATAAAATATAGCTGAAACAAAGTGGATTATTTTAAAGAACATTTTAGAGACTGTCCTAAGTGTTAATTGTGTTCATTCCTAACTCAAAGCACTCTACTAGTAAATAAAGGTATATTTACCAAACACTATTCTTAGAGACTAATTATTTGATTCAAATAATAATAACAACATAATAGTGATCCTCCATCCACAGCTTCATTTTCCATGGTTTCAGTTGCCCATGGGACAGTACAATAAGATATTTTCAGAAGGAAAGAGAAGATATTCACATAACTTTCATTACAGCATATTGCTATAATTGTTCTATTTCATTATAACTTTTATTACAGTATATTGCTATAATTGTTCTATTTTATTATTAGCTATTGGTGTTAATCTCTTACTGTGCTTAATTCATAAATTAAACTTTATCATAGGTATGTATGCATAGGAAAAAGCATAGTATATATAGGGCACAGCATTATTGGTGATTTCAAGCATCCATTGAAGGTCTTAGAACACATACCTTACAGATAAGGAGGGACTAATTTACTAGCAACTTCCATTTAGTCATGTGTTGAATACTTACTGAATTAATATTAAAGGTGCTGAATATTATAGCTGCTTTACATGTACTATCTAAAAATCTTATAACACTTCAGGGACATTGCTACCCCATTCTTTTTTAAGGAAGGAAATTAACCTACAGCATTGTGACCAGTAGCACTCAGAAAAAGTGCCAGAGTTCAATGCCACATCCGTCCGGAAATTCAGTTTCATCATACTACCTTCTCTTTGCATGGTGATCAGTCCTATCTGCCTCCTGAGGACTGGGGAGAGACATCCTAGGTTCAGATCAGACCAGGAACACTAAATGAGTCTAAGGAAGAGGGTCAAAAAGCGCAAATTCACCCACCCTCATCACCAAGGAGGTGAAAAGGCAGAATGAAACCAGTATTTCAGAGCTGATGTGTCCAGAAGTAGGCCCTTTATTAAAATCAGAATTAAATGAAGAACGTAAATTCATTAAATAATTTTACATAATAACTTTAATATAGGGGATGCTGAATCATAACCAAATTTCTCATTTTTTTGAACTGAAGAAGACATTATGAATTCTACAGTTGTCTTTAGGTCTTAATAGGAGACTTCTAGTCAGTGAGAAGTCATATTTCTTCTGTAGAACAGTTTTTTTTCCGTTAACTACAGGCTGATTAACTCAAGCTATTAATTATTTAGTGCCTGCTAGGTCTCATAACAAGCATAGTGTTGGAAGAAACATTAATAGCCTCTTTAATGTTTCAGCCATGTTCTTCCCTCTTGCCAAAACATCCTTCTACATGATTTTCCCATTTCTAAAGCCTATTACATCCTTGAATTTTTAGCATAAGTCTTACATTTCTAGAAGCTTTCGGTGAGAACCAAAAACAAATGTACTATTTCCACATTCTTACTGAAGATATTTCTTTATTGAGTTCTATTATTTCATATAAGTAGTACATATATAAATACTTGTTTTCCTGATGTATTACATGCTACACAGTAGGTTTTAAGGGCTTTCTGAAGAATGGACCACAGTATCCTCATCTCTGCACCTCTCATATTAGCCACTCAATACAATTTGAATACATGAATAAACTAGTATATCCTTTGGTATGTAGTGGATCGACTCTAATGGGGAATTAAAATTCAGAATGATGAAAATCCAAAACACAATTTTCCAAACACATATATATGTCTGTGTGCACACACACATGAATACACATACACATGTACATACGTACACACACATCTTTTAGCATTGCTATGGGACTGTGATCCTCTCATCACACAAACTTTGAGTCTGATACATCTGAAACAGGCCAAAAGGAATTTAAGAAAGGAATGGTATCCAACATTACATGGTCAAAAGAAAAATGGAACAACTTGATGACTGAGGCTCTGATTCATGCTTCCTTGGCCTGCAGTTCCAGACATAAATTTGTTAAAGGTTGTGAGTGCTTCTTTGCATTCGGTTTTTCCCTTACTGTTTCTCAGTGTTCAAATTTGTTAAGTAGATAATAGAATTGGTACTGATAAATACTAATTGAACTCTTCAGGAGGAAAAAGACATTGTCAGAAGTATAAGCAAATAGCACTCTGCTTTTTATTAAAGTGATATCATTGCCATTCTCCTTACTACATCGAATGCTGCAGATTGTCAAAATAAATGGACATTGTCTTCAAGGAGCATACTAAATTGGGAGAAATTGAGAGTGGAAACCTTGTCCTACTCATTTTTATGCCCCTAATCTAGCACAGAGCCTTGAACATAACAAAGGCCCAATAAATAGTTTGGATTGAAATGAGAAAATCTATTAAATATCTAGTGTTCCAGAATTACCATACACTGGAGGATAAGTTTATTCTTTTTAACAATTATGGCTCACTTGAATGCTTAAAAGGTACCAGGTATTCTCTGGAGTGGTTTGTATAGGTTATCTAACAATATTTTTGCATATTTTAATCTTTATGAGTCAGAAAGTGAGGCTTTGAGAAAGTAATTTTTCTATAATTATATACTTAATAATGGCAGTGCCTAGATGACAAAGGAAGCAGCATCATTTTCAGAGGCCTTACTTTACCACCGCTTATTGCTTTCCCCTACAAACTACCATAGAAAAATAATTTTCCTTAATGTTAAATGAAGTAAAATAAATGACTGAATGTATTGTACACAAAAAGATAACTGAACGATTCTGTTACATATGCATAAATCAAATCAGTCTTCAGAAATTTTACTATTTTTACATCAGATATGAATTAATGATTTTATTATACTCATCTCGTATTTTGTACTAACCATTTGTTGATAATATTAAACATATACTTAATTTTTTATCAAATCTTAATTGGTATGCTCACTATATATTTGTATTACACTGTATGTGTTATTCATAAATGCCCTTCATTTAACACTATGCTAGACATTGTTATTTCCTTTTCTATGTACCGAATTAAATATGTGCTTTTACATATTTGAAAATAGTTAATTGAATGTATACACACACACACAGACACACACACACACACACACACACACATATATCAGTAAGCCATAATTAGTATCCAGTACTTCCATAAAAGCAGAACTTGGGTGAAAATATAACCTCATTAAACAACTAACTGAGTTATTATTACTATTATTATTTTAAATTTTAATTTAAGTTCCAGAATACAAGTACAGAATATGTAGGTTTGTTATATAGGTATATGTGTCCCATGGTGGTTTGCTACACCTACCAAGCTGTCATCTAGGTTTTAAGCCCTGCATACATTAGCAATTTGTCCTAATGCTCTCTCTTTCCTCGTCCCCCACCCTCTGACTGGCCCTTATGTGTGTTGTTCCCCTCCCATGTGTCCATGTGTTCTCATTGTTCAACTCTCACTTACGAGTGAGAACATGTGTTATTTGGTTTTCTCTTCCTGTGTTAGTTTGCTGTGGATGATGGCTTCCAGTTTCGTCCATGTCCCTGCAAAGGACATTATCTCATTCCTTTTTGTGGCTGCATAGTATTCCATGGTGTATATGCACAGCATTTTCTTTATCCAGTCTATCATTTATGGGCATTTGGGTTAGTTCCATGTCTTTGCTATTGTAAATAATGCTGCAATAGACATACATGTGCATGTGTCTTTATAGCAGAATGCTTTATATTCCTCAGTAATGGAATTGCTGGGTCAAATGGTATTTCTGGTTCTAGATCCTTGAGGAATCACCTCACTGTCTTCCACAATGATTGAACTAATTTACATTCCCACCAACAGTGTAAAAGTGTTCCTATTTCTCTACAGCCTCACCAGCATCTATTGTTTCTTGACTTTTTAATAATCATCCCTCTGACTGGCATGAGATGGTATCTCATTGTGGTTTTTATTTGCATAAAATTATTAATGCATTAAGTCAAAAGCTACAGTTAAGCAAGGGACCTCTATAAACATATATATGTTTATAGACACTGTGTGTGTGTCTGTGTGTGTGTGTGTGTGTGTGTGTTGGTTAAGTCACATGAGGATTCGTGAAAATGTCAATCACTGACTTTGAATATGGTTAGGTAATTCGTAGTGAAAGTGACATGCTATGACGTTAATTGAGCAAGATCAAAACCATAATCAAATTTTAAAATGACCTTTTATCTTAAAATAAACTACCTATTCCCAACACTGGAAGATTCTTCTTCCACTTGGAAATATAATAAAAATCTCATTTAGTCTGTTTTCACTTTATTCTTCAACTATAATTTAAAACATGCCAATTATGTAATGTAGATATTTTTCATGTTAGATATTTTTAATGTTTTAGGTATAATCATTATTTTTAAAAATTGGAAACAAAATCTAAGAAGTTTTCAATAATTTTAAATCACTGTCATTAAAAATTTAATTTTAAGCAAATAGATTTCTAACTATTTGTAATCTGAACACAGAATGCACTGTCTAAAAGCTAGGAAACATGCATATTGTGAAATCATTTAAACTTCAACTGCACACCCAGGGATATGAGATAAATTCATAAAAATGGTGTAGGGAGAGCAAGTAAAGTGAAATTTTCTTAGAAACTTTAAAATAGAATACAAAGATAACTCCTTAAAAGATAACTTACAAGTCATTACCCTAATATTTGAATACTGGTGATATCGAATGCAAGCTTAAGAAAGTACCATAAAATGTTAGAAAGAACTTATCAGATCTTAATTTATCCTGAGTAATATATGATTTTTAAAATGTTCTCCATGATAATTTTTTAAATTATGAGCTTCTGTCACCATAATAAATATAAAAACAATTTGCTTATGATTATTAAAATAGTAATATTCTGAGCTTTGGCTTCTATAATTAAAAATGAAAATAACTAAATTGACTTGTATTTACAAAATACATCCACATGAGTTAGGTTATTTTACCTTCACAATGACTAAGGAGAATGTTATTTCATAGATGAGCTGACTTGCCCAAATGCAGCAGTTGCATCACTTTCACAAAAGTAGATTTACAAATCTATGTTGAGGTGAATGTCAAATCAAATTCAGAAAAATACATTAAGGAAAAAATAATAAAAGTAGTATACCAATGACACTAAAGGGAACTGGGAAGATAAACAAGCATTTCAACAGTTTGTGGAATTAAACTACTGAATGCATTTCATTAGTCCTTTGAATAGGCCCTTTCTAGTCTGGCATACTAATTATACCCAGTGGATTCATTGTTTTTTGCCATTAAAATTTAATACCAATAATTTTTATACCTACGAATATACTTGGCAACTCCAGACAATCAAGGATAAAATAATAAAAAGTTTTAAGATATGACAACCTATTTAGGGGCTGGGGAAATTTTAACACATAATAAAAATGTTACGTATCCACCCCCAATTCCCTGCCCTACTCTTCATTACCATATAGTAAATTATAAAGTTACAGTTCTTCCTCCATGATGCCTTTAACTGCAAGGTTTAGGACAATATCATCCATTTCTTAGCCTTGAAAATCATTTCCATGATTACTTCCCTCATTTTAAGGGTTCATATACATTACTGATGGATTAGTCTTATTTTTATAACTATATTGTCCTCATCAACACCTCACAATATTGCTTGCTACCAAATTCAAATTCTTCAGAATGACACTTCTGCTATTTCTTTAACTGGCCCTACCTTAACCTCATTTCTGTCTCTCTATTCCCCTGCTAAGGTTTCAGTTCCAATCAGTTGAACCTTCAACACAGATTCCATTTGCTGTGATGAGTTTAAAAAAAAAAATAAAAAAGCTCCTCTAATTATCAACCTCTTCATTGTCAATTATAAATCACATAATGTATCTGGAATAAAGAGACAAATAGATTCTGCTAGCTAAGAAATAAAAGGAAATTCTTCCATTTACAACTTATAAGTCAATGCTATCATACACAATCATACTTAGGCATTTGAAATCATCACATAATATGTTGATCTATAGCAAGTTTTAAGAAGCTTGCATATTTAAAGGAGAAAACTAAGATAATATCTCTTAGGATTCTTGGATGTGTTTTACAATATCTTTATTACATGGTTTTTCATTTTGTACTTGAAAATACGTATCTGGTAAGAGGAAACTACTTTAGGCAAAACTGTCCATTTTCAGAAAAATGTTAAAAAGTATCTTCCTTATATTAAACAGAAACCTGTACTTCCTTCAGCTTTGACCTCATTTTTCCTAATGCTTTCCCCTGGGATTACACAGAACAAGTTTTCTCTTTCATCTGATGCCTCTAAGTCATCATAAAACTTATGATTCTCTTTAATTATAAACTTTTTTGCTATTAGATGTCTTATATTGCTACATATGGCCAAGTTCCAACTATCCTTTATATTATGGTCAACTTTTTAAATTTTATTGAGACACGAGAAATAGACAACCATGTATGTTAGGATAATATGTGAAATAAGTCAAAAGACTGAGGAAACGATTTAGGGATACTTCCTAAAAATTGAAAATGGACTCGTTTGAGTATTTTCACCACCTTTTTGGTTTAAAACCATTAAAATAATTATAGTTTATGAAGAAAATGACCCATAATGGAATGTTGCTATATTGAATACATGCATTTGTTTATAGCATATACTTACAGATGTATAAAGAATTTTATATGACAAACAATGTAAATTATACTTTATGATATTGCATTTTTTATAAGCAAGATTCAGGCGTAAAGAAGAAAAAGGTCAAGTAGGCCAGCCACAAATTAGATGACTAAGATCGCTCTAGAAAAATTCTCTCAAAATCTTGTCCAGATTGATTGAACACTTGTAGGGGCAAGCAGTCCAATACTTCCTGATGGCAATTCATTACAGATTTGAACAAACTAAATTTCATCTCAGCATATAAAATCCTCTTCAGTCATCCTATTCTCTCTATAGAGAGACTACAAACTATGGAACTATGTTCCTAGCTTTACTCAAAGTCTTTAAAAGCATTTTCTTCTTTTCTTTTCTACATGGTAGTCCTCCTAATTTAGCAGACTCAAACATTCAAATCTTTGAGACCACCAAGAACAGACGTCAATGATAATTTTATTTAATTAGATTTATTAAAGACTTATTACAGGCAAAGCGATGGCATAGTTACTCTCTGCAAACTAAAGCTTTTAAAAAACATGATATTTCCCTTAAAACACAGTATTTCCCTGAAGGAATTCATAATCTATTAGAGATAAAAGGGACATCTATGCAAATGATGTAATCACCCTCTTGAGCATGAGAAGAAAGTGCATGATGTATGTCTAAAAGGGTCAGTGGAGCCAAACTAGATACTGTGGTTACGTCTATAAAACAAATAGTTTAAAAACTTGCATCTTTGAAGGAGAACACTTCAAAATTTTTAAAGCAGCTTCTTTAAGCATGACTCATTTCTGCCCCTTCTTAAACGTTACTGATGAAGTATAGACATGCTTTCTCAGTATAGAACATGATTCTCTTTTATAGCTAATTAGATGGAGGTCAATTGAGATGGAGCTAGATCAGATGGAAGTGTCATAAAAGTAATACCAAAAAGGGATGTCTGAAGGTTCCAAATTTTTTTCTGCTTCATAAATTTCTTTACATTTACCCATTTCATCCAACTCTAAGCAAATTTCTTGCAAAGAGCTTGTAACGAGAGATAAGTCAAAAACAAAATGGAACACTCAGCTCTACCCTTTTGAAAATGTGAAACATTCCCCAGAGCTTTACACAATGTCTGGTACAAATATGAGTATCTGTTGACTAAAAGGAAAAAAATACATCCTTTTGCTATTTAAGGTTAATGTACTTCTACAAACGTTCATTGGAAGATGTCACTCACTGATATATTTTCAGACTAGGATAAAATTTCAAATATTGTTTTCTACTTGAAACTTTTCAAAATGTTGATACTTTAAATATTGCTTGAGTCAGTGTTATAAGTATATTTTAGTAATAATATAAAGAATAACAGATAAAAAGAACTAAACAACAAAAAAAGGCATAGTGGCTTATTTTTTTCTGAGTGGGGAAAATCCGATTTTCACTCATGCTCAACTAAATTCTCCATTCATGAGGTAAGGCATTTATAAAAATTATCTGGTACATTGATTGATCATGTCATGATAATTCTCATGACATGCAGATATATCTAGAAAGTGATGGATAGGGTTCATCTGACTTGTCTCAATATTTACCTTTTCCTCCAAGTGGTAGAGAGAGGGCCAAAGGCGAGCAAAATACATAATAAAATGTGACTGGTGGAGACTTAGCATTATCTTAGCTGTGACTTTCCATTACCCCAAGCAAGTCATAATATAATCAACAGGTTATTTCTTTCCTTAGAGACTTATAAAACATTTCAGCCAAACACATCTTATTTGTCTGGAATGACACATAATGACATCTTCTAGATCTTCTAGAAAGAAAACCATCTCTGATATTGCAAAGTGCTGGAAATTTTATCTGATAAGATGATCATATTCTAAACTGTTCATAAGCAAAGAACACTTCTGAAAATAACAGTAAAAACAGGAAAGAAACACTTTTAGAAATAAGCTTTTATTGATAAATCATTTTTATTTGCACTGGTTAAGAGAAATCAATTCAAATGAGTTTCTAAGATCCTTTGACCAAATGCTAGTCAATATTTTTACTCTCATAAATATATGTCTTTTTTGCTATTACTACACTTCACAATAATTTACTGTTTCTCATTTTACCTTTATGAGACTAGTACCTTGAGAGCCACATAAAATGAACATTACAACCTGCTTCATATTTTCTGAAGGGCTGAGGAAAAGGTAATATGAGGTATTTATATGAATGTAATTTTCTTTGCATTTGGATAGCTTATTTATCTTTTTCAATTATTTCTTTATCCACATATTAAATATAAAAATACACCCTTTTAAAAGGACTCTTTACCATGGGTATTGAATTCCTACTGTGCAGCTATACCTGCTTTGAAGTGAAAGACAAAGTAAAAATGCACATAGGTATATAGTCAAACCTCAATTATGATGGGCTGATTAATCAGCAAATTTTTGCATACTGTATTCCTATTTAATAAGTCTGTGACACAGTGCAGAATTTGAGGTCTGTCATCCTCTATCTAAAGTTGCCTTTGAACATACCAAATTTGTCTAATCCAAGATACACTGATGACAAGATTCAATGTTATTTTATGTTCAAGAAAGCAATAAAATTGCTGCCAATTAATTGTAAAATAAGATTTTTTAAATTTCAGATGTAAACATATGAGAGGAAAAATTACATATTTATTTTTGAAAAGCTTTTAGGTACAGGGGTACATGTGGAGTTTATTATGTAGCTAAACTCATGTCACAGGAGTATTTTATATAAATGATTCCATGGCCCAGGTAAAAAAATGTAGTATCTCAATCATTAGTTTTTTTATCGTCTCTCTCTTCCCACCCTTTACCCTCAAGTAGGCCCCTCTGTCTGTTGTTACCTTCTTTGTGTCCATGAGTTCTCATCATTTAACTCCCACTTATAAGTGAAAACACACGGTATTTGGTTTTCTATTCCTGTGTTACCTTGCTAAGGATAATGGCCTCTGGCTCCGTCCTAGTTCCTGCAAAAGACATGATCTCACTCTTTTTATGGATGCATTGTATTCCATGCTGTATTTGTACCAGATTTTCTTTATCCAATCTGTCACTGATGAACAGTCTTTGCTATTATGTATACTGCTGCAATGAACGTATGCATGCATGTGTCCTTATGGTAGAATAATTTATATTCTTTGGGTGTATACTCAGTAATGGAATTGCTAAGTGAATGGTAGTTCTGTTTTTAGGTCTTTGAAGAATTGTCACACTGCTCTCCACAATGGAAAAACTAATTTATATTCCTACTAACAGTGTCTGAGTGTTCCAATTCATCTGCAACCTTGCCAGCATCTGTTATTTTTTGACTTTTTATTAATAATAATCGTCATTCTTACTGGTGTGTGATGGTATCTCATTTTGGTTTTGATTTGCATTTCTCTAAAGATCAATGATAGTGAACCTTTTTCATATGCTTGTTGGTCACACGTATGTCTTCTTTTGAAAAGTATCTGTTCATGTCCTTGCCCACTTTTTAATGGGGCTGTTTTTTGCTTGAATTTTTTTTAAGTTCCTTATAGATGCTGGATATTATATCTTTGTCAGATACACAGTGTGCAAATATTTTCTCCCATTCTGTCAGCTGTCTGTTTACTCTGCTGATAGTTTCTTTTGCCGTTCAGAAGCTCTTAAGTTTAATTAGATACCATTTTTAAAATTTTTGCTTTTGTCACAATTGTTTTTGGCATCTCTGTCCTGAAATATTTGCCTATTCCTGTGTCCAGAATGGTATTGCCTAGGTTGTCTTCCAAGTTTTTTATAGCTTTAAGTTTTATATTTAAGTCATTAATCCATCTTGAGTTGATTTTTGATTATAGTATAAGGAAGGGGTCCAGCTTCAATCTTCTGCATATGGCTAGCCAGTTATCCCAGAACCATTTATTGAATAACTGGGGAATCTTTTCCCCATTGCTTGTTTTTGTCAGCTCTGTTGAAGAACAGATGGTTTTAGGTTTGTAGCCTTATTTCTGAGCTCTCCATCTGTTTCATTAATTTATGTGCCTGTTTTTGTACCAGTATCATGCTGTTTTGGTTACTGTAGCTCTGTAGTATAGCTTGAAGTCAGGTATCATGATGCCTCCAGCTTTGTTCTTTTTACTTAGGATTGCCTTAACAATTTGTACTCTTTTTTGGTTCCATGTGAATTTTAAAATCATTTTTTCTACTTCTATAAAGAATGTCATTGGTAATTTGATGGGAATAGCATTGAATCTGTAAATTGCTTTGGGTAAGGCCATTTTAATAATACTGATTTTTGCCATCCCTTAGCATGGAATGTTTTCCCATTTGTTTGTGTTATCTCTGATTTCTTTGAGCAGTATCTTGTAGTTCTCATTGTAGAGATCTTTCACCTCCCTACTTAGATATATTTCTAGGTATTTCATTATTTCTGTGGCAGTTGTGAATGGGATTATATTCCTGATTTGGCTCTCAGCTTGGATGTTGGTGTACAGGAATGCTAATGATTTTTGCACATTGATTTTGTATCCTGAAACTTTGCTGTAATTATCAGGTGAAGGAGCTTTGAGGTCAAAACTACAGTGTTTTCCAGATATAGAATCATGTTGTCCCCAACAGGGATAGTTTGACTTCCTCTCTTCCTATTTGGATGTCCTTTATTTCTTTTTCTTGCCTGATTTCTCTGGCCAGGACTTGAATTTATGAAATATGGTAAATGTCCTATTTGGCCTGAGAAACTTGAGTGATGATAGTAACCATGATTTTTTAAATCTCATATTCCAGGCTACACAACAGCATGTAGACATTGTAAAAAAAAATATGGCAATGAAAAAGATACCTTTTCTCCTCTTCCTGACTCGGTCATTAATTTGTAATGTTTCAGGAGTGTGACTAGTAATAATATCTAAGATAGCAACTACATACTACACTTTGCGTTCTTGACTCAGTTCCCTTATTTTCTACCTCATTGAGTTACCTTAATCAAGTAAGCAGGCAGGAAAGTAAAAACTAGTCACTCTCACAGCCTAAGGACCCAAGAAAAATAATAGATTTTACCTTAGGCATAGATATGCTATATCTAATATTTTGTATGTTCGCTTTACACTACAGGTTACTGTGCTTTCTTGGGTGAAAGAGGACCTCTGAATAATTATTCAACAGAAACAGTAATCCAGAAGGCCAAATGTTACTTATTGTTTTCAGAGAGTGAATTTTTAGACAGATATAAACATTAGTATCTTTCAAGTGACATAACAATAAATGAATAAAAAGGTAAACTGGCAGTCTTCACTATATTTCATATTGACAGAATTTTTCATCAACTTTACACAAGATCCTGCTTAAATGACTATGCTAGACGATGAGGCTAAGATTGATAGCATTACATCCAACAAGAAAAGGAAAAAATATGTAAAACCTGTTTATTGGAGGCCATGTTTCTGAGAAGGAATGTCTTGAAAATTCAGTTTGGCAAATTCTCTGAAAATTGTATTAGAGAAAGACACTATGGTCTAAACAGTCAAAGAAGCAGCATGCATATGAAGAACATCGTGTCGTTTATCATATAGTTTTAGAGTTGAAAGGAAAATCAATCTGAACTCAAGTGACATGAAACTGTCATTTTGAAGAGGAGGAACCTGAAGTTCAATGGAAGTGTTTATCACCCGTTGTCGTACATCAACTAGCAGCATAGTCAGAGCTAAAACCACTCACTCTAAGATCTTGTCTTTCAATCAAAAGCACTGTCATAATATGATTTATATAATATTATGCATGCATACATAAATGCACATACATACAAATATGTATACAGAAACAGTTACTCTATCATTAAGGGGCTCACTTTTTGTGACCGGGTCTAACTTCATTGCCTAGGCTAGAGTGCACTGGCATAATTGTAGCTCACTGCAGCCTCAAAATCTTGAGCTCAAGCAATCCTTTCACCTCAGCCTCCCAAGTAGCTAGGACAACAGGCATGTGCCACCATGCCTGGCTAATTTTTTGTTTTAATTTTAAATATTCACAGTTACAATTCCAATGCTCAAACAGTCATTTATTATCTAGCCTGTGGCCATGAGAATGTTCTGTATCCTATTTTTTCCCACAGAGAAAATCATCTGAAAAACCTCACAACTCACATCTTCAGGAATGTAAGAAAGTATTCAAACTACAGTGTGAACAATCTTAGAGAAGTCATAGAATGCTCAATTCAGCATAAAGGACAGAGACTATCAATTACTATTCTCTCAATTTCACAGTTGAGGCTGCGGCTCAGTGGTTAAAGGGTTTGTTCAAGGTGGATCGATTAGTTCATAGCAGATCAATGCAAGTGACCTACATTTGCCTTAATTACAAAGAAACTATACAAAAATATGTGAAATACACTTCCTTACAGACAAATGCCAAGTAGCTTAAACCGTTTTACGCCCTGCTTCTATGTCTAGGCATAAACTTAGCCTGCATCTTTCGCTCTGCTGAACATTCAGATTCACAAGATCACCATTGCCCATATTTGGCATCAGATCCATTTTGAGAACAGAAAGCAGAAGAACAGCATTTTAGCAGGACAGCATCAGGTATTCCTCTTCAAGAAAAATATGTTTAACAGTCAATATAGTCATTCATAAATAATTATCCTTGACCATCCAGAAGATAAACCAGTGTCCACATTTGATAGATGTGGGAGTCACCCTGGCTTACAAGTTTCACATCATACAAGAGCCAATAATTCCTGTAACAGTACCATGGCCAAGTTTCCAGTTTTGCAAGACGTACCCTCAGGGAAGCACAAGGCTACTATCTCCCCATAAACCATTTAAAGTTCTCTCAGTCCTGATAATCAAAATAGTGTGGTATTGGTGTAAAGATGGACATATAAGTCAATGAGTAGAACTGAGAGTCCAGAAATAAAACTTACTTTTATCATCAATTGTTTTTTAAGAAAGATGCCAGGCAATTTAATGGGAGAAATGCAAAAAAATTTTTAATGACAAGGAAGTGAAATGTCTCCACTAGCAACCAAGTAATTTCAAGATCACTTTTAGATATGGGGTAATGAACTATACTGCAAGTATCTTGGTGGCGAATTTTTCAGTGTGCTTTGATTTATTGATACTTAGAATATTTTTTGTCACAGGTGTTTGAACCAGAGTTACTCCATCTTGACTAGGGGCTGGATAAAATGAGTCTGAGTCCTATTGGGCTGCATATCCAGGTTAGACATTCTTAGTCACAAGATGAGATAGGAGGTTGGTACAAGATACAGGTCCTTGCTGACAGAACAGGATGCAGTAAAGAAGCCAGCCAACACCCACCAAAATGAAGACTGCAATGAAAGTGACCTCTGGTCATCCTCCCTACTTATTATATGCTAATTATAATGCATTAGCATGCTAAAAGACACTCCCATCGGCACCATGACACTTTACAAATGCCATGGCAAAGTCCAAAAGTATAGTTTAAAAGGGGGAGGACTCCTCAGGAATTGCCTGCCCCTTTCCCAGAACACTCATGAACAACCCACCCCTTATTTAGCATGTCATCAAGAAATAACTATTGGTATACTCAGTCAAGCAGCCCATGCCACTGCTCTGCCTATGGAATAGCCTTTCTTTATTCTTTTACTTTCCTAATAAACTATGTTCACTTTATTCAATGGACTCTCCCCAAATACTTTCTTGTGTGAAGTCCAGGAACCCTCTCTAGGGTTCTGGATCAGGGCCCCTTTCCAGTAACATTTTACCCTGTCAAATCCATTTTTTCCCCCACTGCTAAGAAAGTTATCTTCCAAGAGGAAACAATTACTGTGGAACTCTATTTGAATGATGGACAAAAATAAAACTACTGGCAGATTATCAGCTATTTTCAGTTACAGGATAGGAATGGTGGTCGAATAAACTCTCCCACAGTGACTCTACGCTGTTTCTACAAGAATGTTTACACCGTTTCAGAAAACTGAATGCTTTGGTAGATATGATGGCCATTGAGCTGCAAATGGGGGAAAGAACTCCAGTGGAAAAGACCTGAAAGCTTGCTCCTCCAAGCTCTACCCACAGATTGAGGGGCCTGAGACAGTAAAAGTAGACCAATGAAAATTAAAATGTATAAATTGAAGCTGGAAATCTACAGACACATATACAATGTCTATGAGGCATACATAAAGAAATAATTAACACATGGTTAGTGCACCTTTGAAGAAAATGCTCTGGCTCACTAGAAATCAAAGAAATATCAATTCCTAGAATTAATTAATTAACTCACTCAGAATTAGTTCATCCAATAAATCATTTGGAGAAAGGCATTTAGTACTTGTCCCAAAGGGAGGTTCTTGGATACAGCATTTAGGAGGAAAAGACTAGGAGTAGAATTGAAGGAGAAAGATAAGCAATATTAGTTCTAAAATTAGTGATAACTTTGGCATTTCGAAAATAAAAATATTCATATGGAAAACTTAAAATATCATAGGGAAATAATGTAAATGTGTAGGATATTATTTAGGGACTGAGTTTTCCTTTTCTACTAAATCCCCATTATTTTTTTCTTAATGTTTGTTTCTACTTTACCTGTTAGCAATACAAATGAGCTAAATTGTACAAAAATGAAGTGTAAAGACAACTATATACTCTATACTCAGTAGTAAAAACTAGAAACATAAACAACTAAATAGGTCTTTCTCAAGGGACCCATGAAGACATTTTCCCTTCACTGAGTTGCTTTATATCTAGGTTAATTGTTTCTTTATTACTAACATTTAAGAGGAACCAGAAAAAAAGCAGCGTATTACTTCTCTGAAACACTAGTACTTGAGTTTGAAGATGTATTTATCCATATCAAAAAAACACAGAAGCACACATTCAGGAAAATAGCAAGGATCAAGAAAAACCTGATGGTAATTTTTTTTTTCAGTGTTGCATTGTAAGAAAATAATGAGACATATTTTTTAAAGATAAGAGATTCTTTAGAATTGAAAGGAGAAGAAGCCTCTATAGAAAGATTTTGCTAAGAGCAAAATAAAATGATCCTATGGCAATGCAAATAGGAATATTCAAGTTATATATTCCATTACAACCTCTGTCTCAATTTGTTTACACACTGAATGTAAGTAGAACTTAGAGTCTACCCATGAAAAACAAGTGTTATAAAATATAAAATGTGAAGATAAATATTAAATATTTATATAGGAAGTTTCTATCTAGATATAAATGCATATGCTTACATATGCAAACCTAACTTTATTTTAAATATATCATAGATAACACCATTTGAAAAATAAGTTTGTATGGCTTTTATTTTTATAGGAAATAAAATATTAAATATTGAATAACAATTCAATTACATTGTAATCATTTTAAATTACCTTTATAATACTTGCCCAAATAAAATTTTCAAGTTTGATTTAATAATTTACACATCATTAGCTAACTAATTATAACTAATTTGAAAGAAGGGGGTTAAATATTTGTTAATGGTAGTTAATGAAATATTGCTTAAAAGTATTCTTACTAATTTTAATAATGGAATTTGGAATATTTTCATAATTTAAAAGTGAATCATTTATACACACTAGGAACTGTATTCATAATACACTAAAAAATGATTTTGTCTGTAAAGGGAAGTACTTTTATTCTAAATATTTTCATACATAGCATTTACTATCAAATTGGGTTGAATTTTTTTCCCATAATGTTAGCCTTTAGAGTTAAAATTGCTCAATTTTCACTTTCCAACAAAATGAGGATCAATCATGGTGATGGAGGAAAGAAATAAAATGCCCATGGTTCCAAGCCTTGCTAGAATTAATTGTTAAGGAAACACTGTTTAGAAGAGATGGAATAATGCAATCCATTTCCTTAATTGATTTTGTTACCCAAATTCAAACAATTAATCTAAGTAGTTAAAATACTTATGTCATTCATTATTATTTGCACACACATTTTCAAAAAAGTCTACCCCATCAAAACATCCAATGATGCTTATAGCCGGTATTTCCTTGGAAATCCAAACACCTCCCTCAGCTGGTTTTGCAGAAATCATGGTCAAGTTTCTAACTTACTTTCTAGAGTTTTCAATATTTTTCTTATTCTTAGAAATTAATTTTTTAGAAATGAGTTAAAGCTAACAGACACTCTATACATGATGCCCCAGGGAAATAAAACGGTTACAGTACCGATACGATGCTTAAATCAAGTGCCACTATGTACTGAATCTATAAAGTGAAAAAAATTAATTCTAAAATTCACACAAAATGACAGTCACATTACAATAAGACAAGATGTATTTTAGATACCTACTTCAGATTCAATAGTTTTCTCAATACTTTAAAAAAAATATAAAATCACAAATTTTCAAAAACCTTTAAGATGATATTTTTATGACAGCACGTAAAAATGCTTTTTAAAAAATAGCTACTGCATGTTATATTTTGAATTGCTGGCAGCTGTGGTTCTCTCTCACATTTAGGTAAAGAGCTACATAAAGGATTAAAGATTGTTAGCATAATACTACTGGGGAGAAGCTAACGTGAGCTTTTCTGACTATAAGATTTCCATTAACTGGAAAATAACTAGCAAGGTGGACAGAAAGTCTAGTGCAGAGCTAAGCTGTGCAAAGAATACTGACTCTTACCTTTGTTATTTAAGCTTTTGATGAGACCTTGTCAAGAATACAAGTTAACATTCTTAAAAAGAAAACACTTCCAGTGCTTTCTCTCTGGATATATAGATTAGATTCAGGTGAATAAAATAAATGAAACCAAAACATATCTTTTTTTACAATTTATTTATTATACTTTAAGTTCTGTTGTACATGTGCAGATTGTGCAGGTTTGTTACACAGGTATACTGGGGCTGGGTTGGGGCCGCTAGGGGAGGAATAGCAAAATATATCTTTTAACTTCCATTTTGTTGCATTAACACACAGGAAAAACTACACATGAGGTTAAGGTGTGAGAAGTTCTCCTCCTAAAACACAGCAGTAACAAAAGAATGGGACTGTTTCACAAATTCCTCATACCAACCATAAAAATGATTTAACATGTATTTTGACATAAATAGGTAAATATTTATTGTGTAAGCCATATGAGCTTCAAAATCAAACATCTGTACCAGGAAATGTGAAAATCATTTCCAGGGATTAAATTCCTGATGGGTTCTGTTTATTTCTTGGTGGCAGAGATCAAAGATATTATTCACTGTTGTTCAGTGAAGAAAGACAGCTACTAAATAATCATCAGGAAGCCTTTCAACACGTTTCTCAGAATAGTCACAGATACCAAGTGGGATATATTATAGGCATGGTTCCAGTGATTTGCCACTACGCTGGTGACTTCAGTAGAGAATGAGAGGAGTGGGAGGTGATATACTGGAAACAGCCGCATCCTGATACTAATACAGTCATGAACAGAATAATAATGTATCTGTCAATAACAGACCACATAACATGATAGTGGTACCATAAGGTTATAATATTGTATTTGTATTGTACCTTTTCTACATTAAGAAATGTTTAGATACATAATTACTTACCTTTGTGTTAAAATTGCCTACAGTATTCAGTACAGTGACATGTTTGTAGGAGTAAGAGGCTCTACCTTATAACTTAGGTTCGTAGTAGGCTATACTGTCCAGGTTTGTGCAAGTACACTCTGATGTTTGCACAACCCCAAAAATCATCTAACAATGCATTTATCAGAACATATGCCTGTTGTTAAGTGATGCATGACTATATGAAAATTTCATATCACTGTTTTGTCTCAGTAATGTGTCAACCAGAAGGAGTATCTTCAGTAGTCCCATAACTTCAGATAGTAAAGTATCACCTGACACTTGAAGAAAAAAGTAGTTTCTTCTGACTTCATCCTTGTTTAATTCAAAGAGTTCAGATTGTAGAACAGGCCAAGATCCAGACAGTAGGGATAAAATGGAGATTATTTGGTGCAGATAAAGTTAGATAATGAATCAGTAAATAAAATAAGAAAGATTTTAGAGAGTGTAAGTTCCACACTGACAATTATAATAGGTTGAAGTGATTGAGAGTGACTGTTCCTACTTTAGTTAGGTCAGGAAACGCATTTGTGAGAAAGTATCACTTAATTAAGATTTGAAAAAAGCAGGAGAAGCCCGCGTAGAGATGATCTGAAGTAAGAACATTTCATGCAGAGAAACATCTACCTAACTACAAAAAGATGTTAGCGTAGTAATTGGCCTGAGACAGAAGTGGGAAAGGGAATGAAGGTAAAAGTTAGGCAGAGGTTAGCACATGAAGGATTTAGTAGACCAGGTTAAAATATTCAGATCTTTACTTTAGGGTTATGGGGAGTCATTAGAGTAAAATTACTTGGTCTACCTTTTCAAAGATTATTGTAACTGTAGGGGAAGAAGGAAGATTTAATTATACGACGACAAAAGAAAAAAGACATGACAGGAAATAATTGCAGCAGTCTAGAGGAGAAGTAATAGGGGTTGAGATAAGGTACTAATAATGAAGAAACAGAGAAGTGGCCAGATTTGGGGGATGTAAGGTACGGGAGATAAGATTCACTGATGATTAGATATGAAGTTTATAAAAGCATGTATAAATTTGACATTAGTCATTGTGTCATAATGGAACCGGATAGTCAGTGAGGGCTCAGCAGGTTTGTTTCTTGTTTATTCTGGGAGGGCTGATGGGCAAAAAAAATCAAAAGGTCTGTTTATGTTAAGTTTGAGATTCATATTAGATACATTCTCCAGTGGGTATGTCAAGTAAGCTGTTTGATGGGGAAAAAGCCTCATGTTCAAGAGATAAGTTAGAATTAAATATAAAAACATATTGAGGGTCATTTGCATATAGTTAGCATTTAAAGACATTAGATTGGATGGTTTAATCTAAAAAAAAGTATGAAGCTAGGGCTGACACTAATATTTGGGGGTACAGAAATGATGAGAAAAGGAAACTGAGAAGAGGAAGAAACCAAGATCATTTTATGTGGCTCAGTACAAAAGAAGACAGTTTTCCAGAAGGAGCAAGTAGCCAACTGTGCCAAATTCTGTGGAGGGATCAGGTATGGGAAGAACAGAGACATGGCCATTCAATTGAGCAATGCAATAATCATGTGACCTTAAGGTACAAAAACAAGAAAGGAAAAAAAAAAAAAAAAAGGAAAGAAAACCAGCCTATGTCAGGGCAGCCCTGATGAACTAATTTGAAAAGAGAATATGAGGTAAATAATTGCAATAAAAAGTATAAATCATTCCTTCTAGATTTCGATGTGTGTTTGCATGTAGCAAGGAGTGTAGAAAAACAAAGTAATACCCAAAAGAGAAAAGAGAATCAAAAGAGCTTATTTCTATTTGGGTTTTAAAGTTAGAAAACAGCAGAACATATTTATAGATACATACAAAAAATTGATATTGAGGGAGAATAGAGATAATTTCAAAATAAAAATGCATGAATAAGAGCAAATGAAATCCAGAGTCCAAGCGGAAAGGCTGGGCATGATATGAGAGCAGGTAAACCTGTCAATTCCAGTAAAACTGAAAAGAATGTAGATTTAGGCTGGGCACAGTGGCTCACACCTGTAATCCCAGTGCTTTGGAAGAGTCTGAGACCAGCCTGGGCAACACAGTGAGATCTTGTCTCTACAAAAAATGTTTAAAAATTACCCAGGTGTGGTGGCATGGACTTGCAGTCCTAGACACTTGAGAAGCTGAAGTGGGAGGACTGCTTGAACCCAGGATTTCAAGGCTGCAGTAAGTAAGCCATAATTACACCGCTGAACTCCAGCCTGGGCAACAGAGGGAGATCCCATCTCTAAATCAGAGGCAGGCGGAAGAGGAGAATGTAGATTTAGACCTAGATGAGTTGGCAGATTTGCAGATGTAAAAATGAGGGAAATGGGGTTTCATATTTGTTTTCCTCAGTGAAGTAAAAAGAAGACAGACTGTTGTGAGACGGAAGTTTGAAGAGAGAGAGGAAGGTATGAAATCAGTTTAGAGAATAAGAAAGGAAAATGGAATAGGATGCTTGGTGCTTAGAGAGGCTGAATCTCCTTTGAGAATTCTTGTGGCTATCAATTTAAAATGAGATCAGTCGATAATATTTAGCTTTTGCATGCAGGCATTGAGATGGTTTGTTATAATCAAGACCTGTAAACCACAGTTTAAAGGATAGTTTTTCTGTCTCTATCTCCTTCAGTTATATTCTGATCTTAGTTATTTCTTGTTTTATGCTAGCTTTTGAATTTGTTTGATCTTGCTTCTCTAGTTCTTTTAATTGTGATGTTAGGGTGTTGATGTTAGATCTTTCCTCGCTTCTCTTGTGAGTGTTTAGTGCTGTAACCCTTCAAAAAAATCAATAAATCTAGGAGCTGATTTTCTGAAAAGATCAACAAAACAGATAGACTGCTAGCCAGACTAATAAACAAAAAAGAGAAGAATCAAATAGATGCAATAAAAAATGATAAAAGGGATATCACCACCGATCTCACAGAAATACAAACTACCATCCGAGATTACTACAAACACGTCTATCCAAATAAACCAGTAAATCTAGAAGAAATGGATAAATTCCTGGACACTTACACCCTCCCAAGACTAAACCAAGAAGAAGTTAAATCCCTAAATAGACCAATAACGAGGTCTGAAATTGAGGCAGCAATTAATAGCCTACCAAGCAAAAAAAGTCCAGGACCAGATGGGTTCACAGCCAAATTCTACCAAAGGTACAGAGAGGAGCTGGTACCACTCCTTCTGAAACTATTCCAAACAACACAAAATGAGGGAATTCTCCCTAACTCATTTTATGAGACCAATATCATCCTGATACCAAAACCTGGCGGTGACACAACAAAAAAAGAAAATTTCAGGCCAATATCCCTGATGAATATTGTGAAAATACTCAATAAAATACTTGCAAGCCAAATCTAGTAGCACATCAAAAAGCTTATCCACCACAATCAAGTTGGCTTCATTTCTGGGATGCAAGGCTGGTTCAACATACGCAAATCAATAAATGTAATCCATCACATAAACAGAAGCAAAGACAAAAACCACATGATTATCTCAATAGATGCAAAGAAGGCCTTTGACAAAATTCAACAGCCCTTTATGCTAAAAACTGTCAATAAACTAGGTATCGATGGAACATATCTCAAAATAATAAGAACAATTTATGAAAAACCCACAGCCAATATCATACTGAATGGGCAAAAACTGGAAGCATTCCCTTTGAAACCTGGCACAAGACAAGATGCCCTCTCTCACCACTTCTATTCAACATTGTATTGGAAGTTCTGGCCAGGGCAATCAAGCAAGAAAAAGAAATGAAGGGTATTCAATTATGAAAAGAGGAAGTCAAATTGTCTCTATTTGCAGATGACATGATTGTATATTTAGAAGACCCCATCACCTCAGCCCAAAATCGTTTTAAGCTGATAAGCCACTTCACAAAGTCTCAAGATACAAAATCAATGTGTAAAAATCACAAGCATTCCTATATACCAATAAAAGACAAACAGCCAAATCATGAGTGAACTCCCATTCACAATTGCTACAAAATGAATAAAATACCTAGGAATACAACTGACAAGGGATGTGAAGGGCCTCTTCATGGAGAACTACAAACTTCTGCTCAAAGAAATAAGAGAGGACACAAACAAATGGAAAAACATTCCATGCTCATGGTTAGGAAGAATCAATATTGTGAAAACAGCCATACTGCTAAAAGTAATTTATAGATTCTTTGCTATATCAATCAATCTACCATTGATGTTCTTCACAAAATTGGCAAAAACCACCTTAAACTTCATATGGAACCAAAAAAGAGCCCACATAGCCAAGAAAATCCTAAGCAAAAAAAAAAAAAAAAAAAAAAAAAAAAAAAAAAAAAAAAAAAAAAAAAGCTGGAGGCATCACACTACCTGACTTCACACTATACTATAAGGCTACAGTAATCAAAACAGCATGGTACTGGTACCAAAACAGAGATATAGACCATTGCAACAGAACAGAGGTCTCAAAAACAATGCCACACATCTACAACCATGTGACCTTTGGCAAACCTAACAAAAATAAGCAATGGGGAAAGGATTCCCTATTTAATAAATGGTGCTGGGAAACTAGCTAGCCATATGCAGAAAGCTGAAACTGGACCCCTTCCTTACACCTTAAACAAAAATTAACTTCAGATGGAATAAAGATTTAAACATAAGACCTAACACCATAAAAGCCCTAGAAAAAAACCTAGGCAATACCATTCAGGAGATAGGCATGGGCAAGGACTTAATAACTAAAACACCAAAAGCAATGGCAACAAAATTCAAAATAGACAAATGGGGATCTAATTAAACTTCAGAGCTTCTGCAAAGCAAAAGAAACTACGATTAGAGTGAACTGGCAACCAACAGAATGGGAAAAATTTCTGCAATCTACCCATCTGACAAAGGGCTAATATCCAGTATCTACAAGAACTTAAACAAATTTACAAGGAAAAAAAACAAACAACCCCATCAAAAAGTAGGCAAAGGATATGGACACGTTTCAAAGGAAGACATTTATGCGGCCAACAAACATATGAAAAAATGCTCATCATCACTGGTCATTAGAGAAATGCAAACCAAAACCACATTGAGATACCATCTCATGCCAGTTAGAATGGTGATCATTAAAGAATCAGGAGACAACAGATGCTGGAGAGGATGGGGAAAAATAGGAACACTTTTACACTGTTGGTGGGAGTGTAAATTAGTGTAACCATTGTGGAAGACAGTGTGGCGCTTCCTCAAGGATCTAAAATAGAAATTCCATTTGACCCAGCAATCCCATTACTGGGTATATATCCAAAGGATTATAAATCATTCTACTCTAAAGACACATGCACATGTATGTTTATTGCGGCACTGTTCACAATAGCAAAGACTTAGAACCAACCCAAATGACCATCAGTAATAGACTGGATAAAGAAAATGTGACACATATACACGATGGAATACTATGCAGCCATAAAAAAGGATGAGTTCATGTCCTTTGCAGGGACATGGATGAAACTGGAAACCATCATTCTCAGCAAACTGATACAAGAACAGAAAACCAAACACCACATGTTCTCACTCATAAGTTAGAGTTGAACAATGAGAACACATGGACACAGGGAGGAGAATATCCCATACTGGGGCCTGTCGGAGGTGGTGGGGCTAGGGGAGGGATAGCAGGTGTTGGGGGCATTGGGGAGGGATAGCATTAGGAGAAATAGTTAATGTAGGTGATGGGGTGACAGATGCAGCAAACCACCATGGCACATGTATACCCATGTAACAAACCTGCATGTTCTGCACGTGTACCCCAGAACTTAAAGTATATTTTAAAAAAGAATAATTTTAGGAGAGAAAAAGTGATTTTTAATTAAACTATATAGGGTTCTTTTTCCATGTGCTGACCACTATTTTAATGACAAGGAATGTGCAGTACCATATCAATAATCCTTATTAACCATTCTTATTTTAAAAATACTTGGTATTTTTAGAAAATACAACATCTAAAATATACAATCGACTTTTTCTATTAGATAACTTGAGTCTCAAATAGCTTCTATAATTCTCAAAACAATGTGTTAGGTTTTTAGAATTTTGATCTTCTAACAAAACAGAAAAAATCCCAGGGAGAAAGACAGTTGAGAACAACACTCTTCAGTAGAACTTTCTGCAATGATAAAAATGTTTTTCTGTGCTGTTCAATATGAAGCTACTAAGCACATTTGGCAGTTAGTACTTGAAATCTGGCTGCTGTGAGTGGTGAACCAAATTTTCTATTTTGTTTAATCATAATGAACTTAAATTTAAGTAGTCACAGGTGGCTAATAGCTATAGAATCACCTATCCAAATCTTATTCATCACTAGGTATTTCTTAGTTATTTGTAAAGCAAATAATCGAATGTCTTAAATATCTGCAAAATAGACTTCCTTTGGTTCTTTAGTAATTCTAAAACTTTTGTATGCTTAATAATTACTATATAGGGTTGCATATACAAAATCTACAAATATTGAAATAGGCAATTCATAAAATGTTTAAAGGTCATTTTAACTCCTGGCAATATTCACATGGTAAATTATAAATTAACCTTAACACCTGATTCTCCACTCTCTCACCCACCACAACAATAAAAGTTGACATATGCTGAGAACTGACTTCAAGAATTAATATTGAAATATTTAGCAAAAAGATGAATCAGGTAGGTAGTATGGTCATGTATCACAAATGATTTAGCCCTTCAAACTATAAATACATGCTTAATTTTATGCAATTATCTTCTCATTAGGGAATTTATAATATTCATTCAACAGTATTAATTTGCTTTATCTTTGGTATTGAAATTAATATTTAAATATTAATGCTTCCTTCCAGCTATTAAGTCATATGGAAATTTAAAAATTCCATTACACTTAAAATGTGATAAAAATTCTAGCATTAGGTGGACTCCTAAACTATATTTCTATATGAACATTACAAACACAATTTTGTTTCTTCACATGGATTGTGTTGTTTTTCAATGACGTAGATAACAGATGAAAAAAAAAAAACTTCCTCTCAACAGGTGGTCTACTAAAAGTCAGAATGGCAGGCAGGTATAAACAGGTATAAACTGTTGCTACAGGTATAAACTGTAGCAACGCTCATTATGATGAGGAAAAGTACAACTAATATCAGTATAAAGGAAACGAGAGAATGACATGGTCTTTAAAACATTTCACATGCCTTTGCATCTTCCAATCTAAAAGTAATGTATTTTTCTCAGTTGAATATTTCAAGAGTATAAATGACGTTTACTTTGCCACTTATAGTTTCAGTTCTTCAGTGAAAATCCATGTATTTCCATCATGTACCTATTCCTTTGCCAGAGGATGTTTCACATGAGAGCCATATACATCCTTCCTTTTCAAATTTATAAGATCACTTTTATTTTCCAGGATTCATGCTTGGACATGTATTCTTTGAAACTTTTCTAGAAAAGTTCCTTGTGTGGGAAAAGCACCAAAAAATTGTCTTTATCAATCTGGTAGTGCAGATCCTCTGGGTACTTCTGAGAAAACTTCATGAGACTCATAATTCCCTATGCCATTCAGCATCTGTAGATAGAATTAAACTGATTCATATGTACTTGTATTCACATATTCCCTATCAAATGTGTTCATTGTATTATGATGACTGATATTCAAATCATTTTTAAGTGGTACTGAATTGTTTTTTTTATGGATACTCATTAATGGGTATTAAAATTTAAGCTATTATTGCATGCAATCATTTAAAAATTATTACTAAAACATCCCTTAAGTTTGACAAAAACTGGCAAACCAGATGATAAACCACAGATTGCTTCTTAAATCTTGGCAAAGCAAATGGTATTAATGCCATCATGTAGTCTAACTCCATTTTACCAGAATTTTAAAGCAAACAGTAATTCTTTTTACTATTGTTTGTTTGTTTGTTTTCCATTAGAGTCTTTGGCACTCATCAACACTTTCAGATGTTCTTATCAAGACAGGTTTCATCAGAGGCTCTTTTTAGTGAGGGAACTATAAATTGAAGTCTTGTATATATGAGTCACTGAAAGAAGATACCTTGTCTACCTACTGATCTAACCCCAAAATCCACAATAGAAACAGTGCCATATGAGATTTAAGTTTCAAATATTAAAGTCTTATTTTTAATACTTAATTTAAAAAATTCTTATTACATGCTTTTAAGATGACAAAAACCAATATTTTTGAATGTAACTTTGAAGTACTTCCAGCATTTAATATTAATACATCATTATAGAATTGTAATTCAAGCATGTTTTAAGCTTTTCCCTCACATCTTATTATGAAAAATTTTCAAACATACAGAGAAGTTGAAAGAATTTTACAGTGAACACCCATATACCCATCATCTAGGTTCAATAATAAATTGTATAATATTTGCTTTATTACATACACACACATATATTCATCCTTTTATCCAAATATTGCTTCATTTTATTTCAGTGTAAGTTGCAGACAAGTACTCTTCACCCTTAAAACACTTCAGCAGGCATATCATTAACTAGAGTTCAACATTCATGCTCTCTTAAGGCAAACTTCATATATAAAAAATGTACAAATCTTAGGTGTACCATTCCATGAGCTTTGACAATCAAAGGTGATCCTTATTCATTGCCATCTGAGTGGCATATAAATTGAAAGTTGAAAATAAATATTTTCTATCTGTTACTTCTACTGTTGGGGTAATCCAAATGTTTCCAAAGAAAGTAAAAGTAAATTTATTTATTCCCAAGTATTTAACAGATTTATAGGCCACACTTACCATGGTATACTTAACAAACATATAATAACCAAAAGAATCACTCTCAGTGTTTAATTATATTTTTCAAATGTCATGAATTTAAATCTCAACAAAACACACTGGAATAAACTTTCCAAGTACCAATTTCAGGGTTAATCCACAATGTAGTCTCCTTATATAAGTAGTAGATAATGTCAATTTTGTCATTCAAGAAAAGATTTTAATTAATTCTTTGATAATTGTCTTCATTGTGTTTCCAGCTCTTAAGAACTGATTCAGTTGACAGTGTTACTAAGATTTTAGGGTGCAAAGGGCCAACATAGCTTTAAACACTCAATTCCTAGCCAAACTGCTTATTTTTAAAAATGTCAAAGAAATATAAAAAAGATGACCCTGTTCTGAAATGAATCAAGAGAGAATTTAAACCTGTCAAAAACCATAGGATTTTGATATTGAAAATAGTGACAACTATTTTTAATTTCAGCAACAAAAGACTTTATGTGAGTCCTTGCTTTTAACTTTCAGCATTGGCAACAGTATTTGCTATGTGTCGACGATGGAATCTTGAAGTGGAAATTCTATAGGAAAGGCTTATTTTGCTTCTTTTTTAGAAGGAATGCATACAAGAATTTCACATTGCAGGACAACATTGCCCAACAATCAGTCACTTTGTTCCAGTTGGAGACTTATGACCACTTTGCTAATAAAATTTGGCATTAGCCTTTTGAAAAGTATAAATTACATTATTGCTTTGGATTCTTGTGCATTCCAGCAGAATAGAATGAAACTTGACAATCTGATTTCAAACTACTTATATAAGAAACTGAGAGTGTTTCTTGATTTCAAACTACAGTACAAGAAACTGATGGGCATGTAAGTTTCTAAACAATATACCTCCATGGGTAAGACCAGGATGATTTCCCAGTCTCACATGACCTCTGAAAATGAGTTTATCTTTTGCAATTCTAGAAAGCTATTTGGACCCCATATCTTTAAAGCAGCAAATATACAGATAACATATATAAGACTTTTACAGTTTTGCCTCTAAGTTAAATACGTACAGGATAGGTGCCATGTACACAGTGTTGTGGTAAGCATGAAATGGGATATAAAAACATTACATGGCCACATTTTAGATAAGGTCAAATGAACACATATAAAAATACAAGGAAGTACATACAAATGTAAATTTTGAAGCATAAAGGAATGAGTGTTAAAATGCTGTCACACAGTATTCAGAGATTTTTACAATGTGTTTATACACAGGTAGTAATTGAAACTGAACACAATTTATATCCAATGAAATTTTAATGACAGAAGTAGACTTAATTTATATTTGAAAGTTTATATGCATTTAAAATAATAAATCTTCATTGAATAAAGTAGTTTTTAAAAATTCCTTTAACACAAGGTGGATTAAGATCATTTTCCGTTTCTTAAACTATACATATCCTGGGGCATTACCGTTCTCCTCACAAAAGTGCTATATTTCACTAACCATTGTATTTTTTTTTTTAGGTTTATTTTAGTTAAGTTATTATTTTAGAGACAGAGTCTCACTGTCATCCACGATAGAGTGCTGTGCCTCATTGTAACCTTAAACTCCTGGGCTCAAGTGATCCTCCTGCTTCAGCCTCCCAAGTAGCACCAAGTAGCATGCTTGTTCTAAGAATCACCCTTTTTTTTTCCATTTTAACATTTTTAAAATTGGGTTGCATCTTAAAATTAATGTGCCATCTAATGTAATGGCTATTTCCTTCAAAACTATGAATTAAGTGGTAATAGAATCAAATTAAGGAACTATGAGTGTTTACATTTAGTCTTTATAATTTAAAGTGTCACTATGTGTAGCTTTTTTTTTAAGGGATGGGGTCTCACATTGTTTCCCAGGCTGGTCTCAAACTTCTGGGTTCAAGCAACCCTTCTACCTTGCCCTCCCAAAATGCTGGGAGTTTAAAAAAAAAAAAAGAAGAAAATAATTTTAAATTAAAAGAAATAAATCAAACATCTATTTAAATGAAAAAAAAAATTGTGAAGCTGGATAATGACTACATATAGGTTCATTATACCTTCCTTCTAAATTTGTTTGGTTTGAAATTTGCCATTACATTCTTGACCACTTGTGAGACAGAAGTAATAAAAGGCAGTTCCAGGAGTGTAGAAAATTCCAGGGAGCAGTTTCACATGACTAACAAAAGGAAACTTGAAATGGTTGTATAAGCTAGGGACTGATAAGACCCTGAAAAACTAGGTTGTGGGCCGAGCTAACTAAGACTGACTGGACCCAAAATGGCCCTGAAGTTGACCTAGGTTTCACCTAGAAACTTTTTATATGCTTATTAACATAATAAAGACACACCCACCACTGCCATGACAGTTCCAGGATCACCGATATTTGGTGTAAAAATGGGTGGCACCACCATTCTGAGAAATCTCCATCTCTTTCCAGGAATCTTATGAATATTGCCCCCTTGGTTAAAGAAACCCATAAAGGTAAAAACCCCAAACTCCATTGGGCAACTTTCCCTCAAGTATGTCTGCACTGCCCTTTCTTGAGTGTGTACATTTTACTTTTCAATAAATCTCTGTACATTCACTATTTTCTGATTCATCTTTCAATTCCTTCTTGCAGTGGTGTCAAGAGCCTAAACACAGGCTTGGGTCCTGGTCCCACTGGTGTTTGAGGACCTCCCCCAGCCTACCACTTGAACCACGGAAGTGGGGGGAAAAATCGAAGATAGAAAACAAAAAGCAACTCCTTGATTTTTCTTAATCATGGACCCCACAGAACATCAATTCACAAGATCATAAAATACAATCTGAAAAGTATAAGGGCTGTTCACTCCAAACCAAGCTTCTTATCTTGGGAAAACTATTAACGTGTTAGTTATGCCCAGTTTGATACATTGGTTAGTGGCTAAAATGCCTACAGGTTCCTCACAAATCAGTTATCTCTTTCCAGCAGTGCCATTGGCGTTTCTTTATTTTTTGGCTTTATAAAGTTGACAAAACGTATTAAATGGAAAGAAATAAACCCACAGTGTGAATCCAAATATGCTGCTGGCAGAACACTTTGCTAAAGTAGGCAGAAAAATGCTTTCTTGACTTGAAATCCTCACTTTCTCTTTCCCCCAACCTGCTTCTTTGTAGTTTGAATCTAGTGTAGGCTTATTCCTAAGGCAGATGGTTTCTTTCAGCTAGCTGGCCACAGCAAGGTAGTCTTTAGTGATAGATATGGGGTAGGAGGAAAGAGGGAGGATAGAGAGAGAGAGAAAGGAAAGAGAAAACATGACTTCCACCAGAAGGGCATGTAACACCCAGTAATTTGAAAAATTTTTGAATTTAACTTTGCAATAGCATGGAATTAAAATGCCGTCACATAGAATATTTGGAGTTGCTTGGTCTAACAATCACCCTTTAACTTTCTTTTCCATTTTAACATTTTGAAAATTGGATTGCATCTTAAAATTAATGCGCCATCTAATGTAATGGCTATTTCCTTCAAAACTATGAATTAAGTGGTAATACAATCAAATTAAAGAACTATGAGTGTTCACATTTAGTCTTTATAATTACCATTTGTCCCAATTCCACAGACTTTAGAAACTAGAGTTCCACTTCTGTTTTTTTTTTTTTTTTTAACTCATGTTTCTAGATGAATCCACAGAACCTTTATTTATGTAAAAAGGAAGCTTTCTGCTCTTCTCTCCACATTCTAATCTCAATCCCACCCTCAAGTAGGGCCCTTCAGTCCCCCTCCTCCTCCATCTTCTTATCTGGCCCAACAAAAAGGTAGTATCTTATTTTTCACTGGTCATGCAAGGAGCTAAAATGTATTACTGGGCTGGGTTAGCTTCTCTGAAAGTAAGAACCAAGTCAGGGGACTTCCATTCCTCAAAGAAGCATAGATAGTACCTCTGTGTGCATGACAATTGCCTATTCTTTGTTCATGTTTTATCATCAGCCATTCCTGGCTCATTTGTCTTCAATTAATGAGCAGACAGCAGAAGGCCTTATTTTAGGTTCAGGCAGAGCAGTTTGCTCTTTATGCTGCTATAGTTGACAGAGAGTCTTGTATCCTATTACATATTGGATGACTGCCAGACACTAATAAATCAAGTACTTTGGTCACCATTTAGCTATCAACTCTTTGCATATAACTTTTGAAAAAGGATGAGTGACTCTTAGCCTGGAACCACAACACCCCAAAACTACAAAAGCTGCAAATCTACGAAGACTATTTTTTTTCCTGCTGCTGCTGCTGATGCTACCAGAAGAAGAAAAGACTTTGCAGACATTTATAGCTCTAGGTGGGAAAAATAGTACTTTTCAGGCTGAATGATGTCTGAAAGACAATAGCGTTACTTCCTTATTAGGAACAACTCCGCTGCAAACACCCACATCATTGAAATTGTCATCATTGGGGCAACCGAGGAAGATTCAGAGCAGCAATATAGGTCAAATGACACATTCAAACCAACACTCAACTAAAAAGCAAAAAGCCATTTTACAGCTTAACAGAGTGCCTTATTTTAATCTAATTTAAGCAGGATTTAAAATATAGGTGTTGAGGAAGCTGTTGAGGTTTTCCAAGACAAGAACTTATCACATAATGGTTTTGTAAAAAGGCTGATTCAGAAAAAAATGATATAACTGTTACTGAATGCACAAAAGAAAAGAAGGCAAAAGAATTATCTCATGTTGTACATAGTATCCCCCAGAAAGATCAGGCATGAGAATTAAATGAACTTTGAGCTGTTTTTTCTTCACATTTTAAGACTGGATGATGAAATTTATTGCCTGCCAGTCCGTAATGCAATCAGACAAATTTAAATAATTATTTTTGCAAATACATAAAGCTAAACTAGAAAAGATAACTACACTTAAACTTTATATGTTATCTTGAATCTGAACTCTAACAGGTATTCTTGTCCTAGTATATCATATGGTCACATAGATTTTACACTTTATGAATATAATTTGCATTGTAGACTTTTTAAGAACATTCGTTAGCTATAGCATTCATTTGTTATTTATATTATTTATCTATCACTTACAAAATTTATGAATGTAGATGTGTCAGTCACTGGTCTAACCATTTCTCACAGATGGCTTTATATAACCAACAACTTCATAAAGTAAGTGTTACTATGCCTCTTTCCAGATGAAAAAAACTGAGTTTTAGAAGGCATAAGTAACTTACTCAAGTACAAATGGCTGGTAAAGGGCAGAACTAGAATTCAAACACAGATTTGATTCCAAAGCCCTCTAAAAAAATTCCTCTATAGATTTTCAATTCTATTTTTGTTTCTGAACACATTTTAATGGTAACTATAATCCAGCACATATCATAAGCATCTTTTTGAGATGATGTTAATTTTATGGGAGAAGAAACATTTTCAGAGATGATAAATGTCTTTAATTGCACATTTGTAAACTACGACCACAAAGAGAAATTGGTTGTCCCATGCTCATGCAAAGAGCAGAGTAGCATTAAGTGAACTGATCACAGTCAGATATATTATGCCTTATGAAATAAGTTAATAAGGGTTGAAACACTGTATGCTTGATGAAATAAATTTCCTAAGGGCAACAGACATTACCAGCTGTTCAAGTACTGTTCACTTCCCCGTAGGCAAGTATATCACTCCCTCAGTTATTGAACACATGTGGTGTTCCTGCAGTATCTTTCATCTCATTTACACCAAGAAAGAGTAAATAAGTATTTCTAGGCTTCAGCAAGAACAGGCTTTCACCTCATAGACATTCTTATCTCCCATTCACCACTTAATAGCAAGTTACTTTCCTAAAAATAAAAATTAGAAACAATGTTAATTTCCTGCTAAAAATCTTTCAGTGGCTTCTCACTGCACTCAGGCTTCAAGAAGCTGAAACCCCCTACAAGGTTTTACATGATCTACAATCTATGCTCTCCAGCACTTTGCCAAATCAACCTCTTCTTCCAAGGTAGGCTTCCCTCTGCTGCGTTCCCAGGTCAGGGCTTTCAGTCAGGCCTTTCTCTTTCCAGAAACGCTTCGTTCTCAGTTTTCATAAACCAAACACCTATTTAGCATCAGGTCTCACTTCCAAAGTTCATAGACATTTCCTTGATCTATCCATAAGATGAATCACTTCTGTTTTCACTTGCATGACATCTTGTCCTTTGCCTTCCCAGAGCCTATCCGAACTGCAACTGGCAAAGAGATGTGATCAGTCCTTCAGCTAGTTGAAAAAGATGCTCCAAAAGAGAAACACATACTTTAATGTCCTAGCCCTGTGAAGTATCTTGAAGAAACTAAACTTGCATGGGGGTACTGGCCGTTTAAAATCAAATTCCCAAAGTGTTATTGGTGGCATCCATTTCAGATAAAAATGCATTTATTTTGTTTCTTTTTCAATGTATTTGATTGCTTGGATCACTGTCATTAAGAAAAAGAGTTTGTTCTTTCTGAGTAAATGCCTCGGGTCCTCTAAGTTTTGTTTCAATATGATATGACTGTGTGAGAACTGTTCGTCAAAAATTTTATATTATCAGTGTTAAAAGGAAATGTTTAATATAATAAGATCTAGTGACTATTAGTGTTTCTTGAAAGAAGGAAATTACTAATGGAAAAAGTGGCATTTGCCAGAAATGACAGCTTGTCAAACTCACTGTCAATATGTTTAAAGAAAATATTCATATAAAAAGGAAATCATGAGGAACAACAGCAAAACAGAAATTACATTTTTGAAAGTTAAATTTTTAAAATGCCCTCAGACAAATGGTGCTCAACTTTCTCATTTTAAAAGTAGCCTCATAAATATAAACTCAGTATACATTTAATTGGACATCATTAACAAACTCAGAAGAGAAGAATCAAAGTAAAAAAAATACATCATAAAAAACAGTAACTCAATTCTATACATAGATGGTGATGATGGCCACAAAACAATGTGAATGTACTTAATGCCACAGAACTGTACACTTAAAATATTTAAAACAGTAAATATTATATATAGTATACCACAATTTTTAAAAACACACTAACTCAATCATTCTTTATTTTCACATATCCATCTGGAAACACATTTGCTGATATTTCCAACTCAGGTATAGTGTGTTAGAAATGTGAAGCCAGTGAGCGGTTGGAAGAACAGATATTGCCTTAACCTTTCAAAAATCCAGAGATAAGTTCAGTTACATGCTCTATTGTCTCCCCTACTAAGAATCACTGCACTTGAACCATCATTACAGCCCACAATTACTGCAATCAGAGTTACTTAGTCTCAATAAATTTCATTTAGGCACTAGATCTATAATGAATTGAAAATTAAATCTTAATATACTGTTGGCTCAAAATGTCACAAATCATGTGTCATATCACAAAACAATCATTTCATTTCATTTCAAGAAAAGGCAAAGGAAAATCTCCAGAATTATCATTTAGGTTGAAAAATATGTAAATAATGAAGGTAAATGAGTTGTACAATATTTTCCCTTGGTACAGTATCATTAAAGAAAGTTGGCTTATATGAAGCTGTCTCTTCCACACCAACAATCAGCCCATCAAAATGCACGACATCCTCTTAAATTGTATTTAGTTGTAATGTTTTCATTCTACTTATAAGTAGCCGATTTCACTTAGTTCTTTATTAGCCATTTCAAAGTAACAAGTATATATATTCTCCTTTTCTTTTTTACTATTTGCAAGCTATGATAATTTTAACACTGCTACCAAGTTGAAAAAAAATGAATATGTTGGCCAACAGATGTTTGGAATACATCAAGAACATTTACAGGTGATGTTGAATTGTAATTTATTCATTACTTATTATCTCATTTAATTCTCAAAAATTGATAAAGTAGACAACCTTTTAATCTCATTTATAGATAATAAGCAGAACCTGAGAAGCATGGTCTAAAAAGATAACAGGCTCTGGAAAACACTGTTGGGATCAAATCTCATCTCAACTGTTTAAAAGCTGAGCTACCTAATCTATCAAATAGAAACAATCATAATAATAATGTACTTCTACTGTTTCTAGGAATAATACATAACCTATACAGGTAAAGTATATGAAACAGTAGCTGAGAAGTTATAGACATTCAATAAATGTAATTATTTTTAAGCAACTTTTCTAAAGAAACAGCATTAGTGTTGGGGCCAAAAAACAAAGGGAAATCTATGACTTTGGAGCCTGAAGGCTTGCCACTACATTATATTTCCTAGACCTATAATCTTCCTTAACTCTTCTTAAGACATGGTAAAAGATCAGCAAATAAAGAAAAACTCTACAGCAGGGTTCTCCAACTCCCAGGCCATGGACTGGTACTGGTCTACGGTCTGTTAGTAACTGGGCTGCAGAGCAGTAGGTGAATGGTGAGTAAGCAAGCATTACCACCTGAGCTTTGCCTCTTGTCAGATCAGCAATGGCATTAGATTCTCACATAAGCACAAACCCTATTGTAAACTGTGCATGCAAGGGATCTAGGTTGTGTTCCTTATGAGAATCTAACTAATGACTGATGATCTGAGGTGGAACAGTTTCATCCCCAAATAATTTTCCCTGCTTCTCATCATCTATCCATGGAAAAACTGTCTTCCACAAAACTGGTCCCTGGTGCCAAACCGGCTGGGGCCACTGATCTACAGTTTTCATTGTAAAACCTGGATTTTCATATGCCTGTAGTTCATACGCCTAAATTTGTAACAAATGGGACAGAAGAAGAAACAACTAATATTCTCTTTATCAAGTGATTAGTTTTTATTAATGGAAAGTTTAACTGAGTATTTTCATAGAATACATACAGAATATCTCTTGCTGAGCTAACACATGTTTTGCTGTCAGGCAACAATATTGAAAACATCTATATCAACCTTGTTTGTTTAGCTGGAGTTAAATAATGATACCCAGGATTTGTAAAGTGTTTTATACTTTCAAAGTATTCAAATAACAATGTGTCATACAGGTAGTGCAGGTAGTTTTAGTCCCATTAAGTACCAAAAAAAAAAAATAAGAAGGTTCAAATGTTGAAGTGTACATAAAAATCTGAAATAAGATGGTGACATTCTGAAGCAGTTTACTTAAAATTTTACTTACCAAATATTCACTTTGACAAAAGTAGTAATAAGATACAAAGTTGATGGAATAATTTAAGGCCATTTCTGGGAAGATGGGAAGTGACCTACAATAATGAGACTTGAGATCATCTAAAATTATTCAATGCTAGATGGCTATATGATGAACATTTTACATTTTTCAAGTAATTTATGATTCTACATTTCTTGGCTATGTGTGTTATATTTCCTGTGATTATGCTAATTCTCTAAGCTTCATAAGTGTACAGTTCATGTTTACCTTATTTATCTTTCTGTACAGCACAATGTCTAGGCATTTGCTGTCATCCCACTGTGTTTCCTAGGTCTTCGTTTACCACATAAAAAATGTAAAAATAGTGAATTTTTGACAAGTTTATCTTCTGAAATTTATTTCACTCAAATTACCCTAATTATCTGTATATACTTGAGTTTTCTGGGTACAAAAACACAAGGTAGTATTGTCCAAGTTCTCAGTATTATATGTCACATTATGGTATTAGGAAAAATGATAACAGCATTAACAAGATTCCAAATGCTCACAGAAGTACCTAAAATTCCATTTCTGATAAGATACAACTGGCAAATGCTTTGATCATCACCATTTCATAGGTGAGAAAACAGAAGTCATATAGCCAGAGCTGAACTTCAACTAGACTGTTTTATTTCATCAAATTTTCACTATGAGTTAACAGAAACAAATATCTTCATATTTCTATGCCATAAGAGATGCTGTATCTAATTCCCTAAGTTTATTTTATTTTTAGAAACAACATCTTGCTCTGTCACCCAGGCTGGAGTGCAGTGATGCAATAATAGCTCACTGCAGCCTTAAATTCATGGGCTCAAGTGATCCTTCTGCCTCAGCCTTCCAAAGAGTTGGCCTACATATTATTTTTTACTTTGTATTCAGCTTGGCATTAGGCAGTTTAAAGGATATAAAAATCTCCAGAAAACATATGCTGACCCTAAAGGAGGAGCTTGCCATCAATTTGATGAGCTAAGAAATGCTTACACTGAAACTGAAATACCTTTCAAAGGCAACACACTGTTAAGCATAAGACTATGAAGTACAATCTAAAATTACGTATGTAATTCAAAAATGGATGTAGTCATCATAAACCGGTCAGAACCAAAATTCTAGAGCTGCAGATCAAGAATTTACAAGGACAGACAGAATGATTGCACATGCTCCTTTCTGGTACAATCATATTCTCCATTTTTTATGACTACATAGTATTCCATGGTGTATATGTGCCACATTTTCTTTATCCAGTCTATCATCGATGGGCATTTGGGTTGGTTCCAGGTCTTTGCTATTGTAAACAGTGCCGCAATGAACATACGTGTGCATGTGTCTTTATAATAGAACAATTTATAATTCTTTGGATATATACCCAGTAATGGGATTGTAAACAGCTATTTTTAAAGGTGTTAAGTTACCTGTCACCAAAAATAGAAGAATCTGGTGGAACACATTAAAAGTAAATTTATTCTTAATATAACTGAATAAAATAATCACAAAACCTTTTTAGTGGAAACATTCTGGATCACAAAACAAGCATAAACTTTTGCTGGTGATTCCATTTTTTAAACCTTAGCTACACACAGATATACACACACACATAGAGACACACACACACACACACACACACACACACACACACACAAAATCAAAGGTTAGAGTAACGATTCCCTTTCACAAGCTCTATGGCTGTTATTAATCTGATAGGATTAAAATTTAGCAAAACAGGTTTCTTAACACAGTTTCAGATGTATTTTAAATTAGAACTTGATATGGGAATAAATTGCCCATTTCCAACTTCAATATCACTGTAGAATCCTCATCTCAAAATTCCTCAGCACTTGCTAAATATCCATATATAAATGTGTTTCAATTTCTCATACACCTCAAACACACACATAGAGACATACACACTCATATATACATCTATAATTATATATACATTATATACATGGATGTTTGTGTGTGCATATATGTATATGTATATATACACACACATATTATTTTCTATTATTTCTCTATCTTAACATCCTATTCTCTCTAATATGACATAACGGAGCCAGCATAAAATCTGGGATAAAATCCAAATTCTGCCACATCCTAATTGTTTGACTTTAAGCAAGTTTCTTAACCTCTAAGAGCCTTACCTTCCATAATGGTTCAAATGGAAGAGTAACACTGAATTACTGTGCAAATTAGAAAGAATGTGTACAGTATCTACTATAAGACAGAAACATGTTCTCATTAAGAGGCAACTTGTTACCTTTGTTGCTATTGTTATCTCTCCCCAAATATGCTCTTTCTCTTGAATTGCCTTTTCATGAGTAATATCATTACCATTCACCCTATCCATTAGCTCAAAACCTTAAAATTATCTAACATATTCCTCCTCCACATGGAATAAAAGGCAAAGTGCTATAAATTCTTCCCTTGGAATGTATCATGAATATTTTCCCAATACCAACATCTCTTACATCATTGTTGCTATACTGTCTTCAATGTGAACTGCCATAAGTACTCTGATAGTGTCCTTCTCTGCAGTTTTGCTACACTTAACACTCTCTACACATTATGACCTTAGAAGAGTATTGCTTTCCTTCTGTCAATCTACTGATACAAACTCTTTGTGGTTCCCTAGCAGCCTAAACACACGAACCCAAATCCAAAGTCCCTGATGATTTGAACCCAATATACCTTGCAGCCTCATTTTAAAAATATCCTTTTTCAGTCATCCAAACAAACATTTATTGAGTGGACATTATGCTCAAAGTGTCATTTCTGGCCATAGGAATACAACCATGAACAATGTGGTCATGTTCCTTTCTAGTGATAGATAACGCCATTAAATGATTAATCTTTAATTCTATATGTGATAAGTACCAGATATAAATAAGTATAGAGTAGGTACTGACAATATCTGAGAATCTGGGAATGTCTCCCTGAGGGAGTGATATTTGAACTAAAATTTAAAGAGGAGTTGTGGGAGTTGAGAGGATATGATGGGGGAAGTGCGATTCTAGCAGAGAAAATGGCACAGTATGTAGGACACACACACCCTATGCTTCAAGTCAAATGAATTACTGATGTGTTTGAAATCTGTATTATTCTCCACCCAAAGTTTGTGTATATTTTCTTTTCACTTGGAATGTTAAGTATACTGAATATACTGCTATGCAACCTAAATTACTTCCAGAAAAAAAGCTTAATTTATGAAGTAAATGCTTTCCTGAAAAATTCCTTTTAACCATATAAGCAAAAGATGACTTGATGTGATACTATGTATTACTGTACTAAAATAAAAAAAATCAACTTGCTCTATAGTGGAAATATTAATGATTCATGAGATTTTTCTGCTAAGGAACATTTTTCTTCATTTCAAATATTCATCATCTAATTTTAACATAACATTCATTCAATTCAGAATATATTTGCATTTCTTTGCTAAAAAATAATCGTCCATTAGTATTCCGTACTGCCTTTAGGAAATTATTGGTGTATGACTGTGTCAAGAGATTGAACCTCAATAAGTAACTTTGATATCTGAAATTGCTTTAAGGGAGACATTTTTAATGCCATCAGATATCTTCTCCCAATAAATTCTTCTACCTTTATCAAAATAAAACTACATTTTCTATTGCCAACATGACAAAGACAAGAAAGATTAGGTTTTAAAAAAAGAGTGCATGTGCTTTTTCTTAAACACAGCCACTCTAAGTCTATTAACTGTTGGACAATGATGAATTAGGGTTACATACAAGCACACTTAAGCAGCAACCATTACCTACATTAGTCATCTATCTTAGAATTTCTAGGGTCAGGCAGTCTTACAAAAACAAGTGTAGTGTAGTAAGACTCATTCCAAAAGATTTACAAAGTTATTATTTTTTTCACTTTTCAAATGAAAATTTTTTCTTTTTTAAATGAAAAGATAGTGTTGAACCCAACACTGATGACGATTTCAGCCTTCTTGAAATTCTTTCCTCTTCTGCTATTGTGACACTGTACTTCATGCTTTAGTATGTAAATCTCATTTTCCTTTTCTATATATATCTAGTAGAAATGTATTAAATATGTGTTGACCTATAAAATAAAGGGAGTGACACAGAATCCTAATATTCCACATATTACTAACATCAAATTATTTTCCTTGTTGTCATCGTTAAAATCATAACAAACAAGGAATATATATTCAGGCTGGGTTGAGAACAGCAAAAGGTACCAGTGATTCTCAGATCAAAAAACAAAAATCCCTTGAAGGAGGCGAGATTTGGAGTTTGGGGGAGAAAGGTTTCTTTTCAAGTCAGAGAACCAATAAAATTATGCTCAAATAACAACATTCTGAGTTGTCCTTTTTTAATGGTTACTACCTGAGCCACACATTCTTAGACTTCACAAAATGAAGGGCTAATTAGGGGTATTTATTTGTTTGTTTTAAATAAGAATATTTCCTTGTAGGTGATATAGAGTTGACAGAATTGATTATATTGGTATGGTTAAAATACAATACTCCAAATTTCACAAGTGGTCAAAAGAATAAACAAGAATTTTAAAATGCAATTACACAAAATAAATCCAGAAGAAGTTGATACAGATTTTTTTAAAGCCATACTTGTACTTTAAGAATTCAACAGCAAATTTCTCTGTTACATCTTAGTGAAAGAACAGATTAAGGGCTTTTGGTGAGTTTGCAAATTTGTGAAGGGGAATAAACCAGTTTTTACTATAACCAGAGAAAAGTTTGCTAAAAACAAAAAGCTGTTACTGCTGTAACTCACAAAATTTAAGGAAAAATTTTTAAATTCTAAATAAAAAGAATTATATTTTATAAAATTTAAGCATGAATAGGAAATAAAGAGACTATCATTAATCATTTTAAATCAATATTATTGAGAAAGTTTTTCAGCAATTCAGTATTTTCTTAAAGGATTGGGTTAATCGTCTGAGTAAGGTTCAGAATCAAGTTAAATACAATGCTTGAAAAATGGAAATGTTTATAAAAAGGAAATAAGGAGGTTAATGAAATCTTACAAGTTTAAAAATTATGGAACTGACACAGGTTGGCTATAAACTATCAGGAACCAATGCTATATGAACATTTTCATGTTTCTGCATGGTCAGGGCTTTCCAGAAAAGAAAACTGGAAGCTCACAATATACACTTTCAAGGAGACCTACATATATCCCCCCAGAGCCATTAATTTATGTTTCAAGGAATAATAAACCTAGTGACTTTAACTTCCTCTCCTCAAAGAACAAATTCAACAGAGAGAAGAGAGTTACATGTATGACAGTTATTAATCCATCTGTATAAATATTTACTTAAAATGTGAATGGTCAAAATACACCAAAAATAGAGATGGTAAGAATAAATGAGGAAACAAGACTGAACTTTATGTTGTTTATAAGAAATCACTTTAAGTATCAAAGACAGATAGGTTAAAAATAAAAGAACAAAGAATGATATACCATGCTAACATTATTTTTAAAAAAGATAGCTGGAATCGCTATATCAATGTCAGATAGACTTCAGATCAAGAAAAGTATCAAGGATAAAGGACACTACCTAATAAAAAAGTGTAAATTCTTCAAGTAGCATAACATCTTAAATATTTAAGCACCTAATAAGGGAGTATCAAAATCCATGAGACAAAAACTGATAGTCATGAAAAGAAAAATAGATAAATCCACTATTAAAGTTGGAAATTTCAACCCCTTCTTTCAATATTTGATAGATCAAGGAGGCAGAAAATCTGTAAGGATACAGTTGAACTGAACAGCATCATCAATTAGCTTGATATATTTGACATTTATAGAGTACTCTATCCAACAACACAGAAAACACATTTTCTCCAGTTCACATGGAACATTCACCAATATAGACCACATTCTGGGCCATAAAGCACACTTTAACAAATATAAAGAAACAGAAATAACATGTAGTATGCTTTTAGACCACAATGGAATTAAACTAAAATTCAGTAACACAAAGTTTGAAAATCTCCAAATCTTTGAAAATTAAACATACTTTCAAATAAATCATGGGTCAAGGAGAATTCTCAAGAGAAGTTCTAGAATACTTCTGAATGAAAATGATGATACAACTGACCAAAATTTATGGGATGCAGTGAACACAGTGCTTAAGGGAAATTTATAGTATTAGGTACATGTATTGGAAAAGAAGAAAGATCTCCAACTCTAAGCTTTCACACTAGGAAACCAGAGAAAGAGTAACACTTTATATTTAAAACAAAAAGAAGAAAATAAACATCAAAATTTATAGCAGAAATCAGTGAAACTGAAAGAAAGAAAATAGAAAAAAAATATCAAAAGCTGGAAGCTGGTTCTTCTCTGGAAAGATCAATAAAATTGACAAAACACTAGCCATGCTAGGCAAGAAAAAAATGAGAGAAACAAAAATTTTCAATATCAAAAGGAAAATATTGATCCCACAGTTATTAGATGGCAATAAAGCAACAGTATAAATAACTCTATACTCAATAGTTGGATAAATTACATTAAATAAACCAGTTCCTTGAAAGACACAAAACACACATACTCATACAAGGAGAAATAGATAATCTAAATAGGTCTATATCTATTAAATACAAGGAATTAATTACTAATAACCTTATAATAACAAAAGAACAAGGACCTGATTGTTTCACCAGGAAATTCTACCAAACATTTAAGGAAGAAATATTAAGCTATCAATATGTTTCATAAAACAGAAATAAAGAAAATTGTTCCTATCTTTTTCTAAGAGGCCGGTATTAGTACCAAATCCAGATAGACATCACAACAAATAAAAGCCATAAATATCTCTCATAAATGTATATGCTAAATCTTCAATGAACTATTAACAGATTTAATCCAACGAAGCACAAAAAATTGCATACACCATGAACAAGTGGGATTTATTCCAGGTATGCAATACTGGTTCGATACTTAAAACATCAGTTAGATTGGCCACAGTGGCCCATGTCTGGAAACCTAACAGTTTGGGAGGCCGAGGTAGATGCATCACTTCAGGTCAGGAGTTTGAGACAAGCCCGATCAACATGGCAAAACCCTGTCTCTACTAAAAATACAAAAATTAGCTGGGTGTGGTGATGTATTCTGTAATCCCAGATACTAGGGAGTCTGAAGAATGAGAATTGCTTGAACCTGGGAGGGAGAGGTTACAGTGAGCTGAGATCATGCCACTGTACTCCAGCCTAGGTGACAAAGTGAGACTCTGTCACAAAAAAATAAAATAAAAAATAAAATAAAAATACTAAAGAAAAATCATATTATCATATGAATTCATGTAAAAAAAGCATTTGGCAAAATCCAGCACTCATTCATAATAAAAACTGTCAGAAAATTTGGAATAAAAATGGACTTTCCCAACATGACAAAGAATATCCACAAAAAATTTACAGCTAACATCATACTTAATGGTAAAAAAAAAAAATAAAAAAAAAAAAACTGGTTACTTTTCCTCAGAATATCATCAATGCTATTTTTCACAACTAAGGTTCATGCTTGCAACATGAAAAATAATATTCATTTCACCCTCTAAACTTTTTCACTTTAGTTTACTTGAAACCACTCTAACATTGATTATCATGCAAAATAAATATAAATCTAATTTTGGGTGGATATATTAGACTTACATTGCAGACTTAGACTGTAAGTTTTAGAGTATAATATGACTTTGTCTTCTGATACATAATAGATAAGAAATAAATGAAAAGAATGAAAGATTATAAAATATCTTAATTTATTTATCAGTTTAAGTCAAATTATTTACCTAAATATCTTGGATAGATACATATGTCTAATTACCATCTATTAATTTTTCTAAAAATACTTTGCTAGCTGGGGAAATAATTAATATTTGCTCTATTTGTATTTGCTCTTTTCTTTTGAGTCACTCAAACCATATTTTACTCAATAACCCAAACAATTAATTCCTTCTTAAAGCTTATTTCACTCTTACGTCATCCAGCCAATATAAAATTTCTCAACATGACCCAAGTTTTCTATTACCTCATTACATCTCTGACTTGATCTCCTACCACACTCTCCACTTACTGTGACTATCCAAATGTAGTTTTGACTAAGAGCCTTTGTCCTAGCAGTTCCTTCATCCTGAAATTACTATCCCAGACAACTTCATGGTTTCTTCCTTTGCTGATATGGTTTGGCTATGTCCCCACCCAAATCTCATCCTGAATTGTAGTCCCCATAATCCCGACATGTCTAGGGAGAGACCTCGTGGGAGGTGATTGGATCATGGGGGTGGTTTCCGCCATCCTGTTCTTGTGACAGTAAGTTCTTATGAGATCTAATGATTTTATAAGTGGTTCTTTCCCCTTCACTCCTCACTCTTCTCTCTCTTTCCACCATGTGAAGAAGGGCATGGCTTCCTGTTTGCCTTCCATCATGATTGTAAGATTCCTGAGGCCTCTGTAGCCATGTGGAACTGTGAGTCAATTAAACGTCTTACCTTTATAAACTACCCAGTCTTGGGCATTTCTTTATAGCAGTGTGAGAATGTCCAGACTAATACTTGCCTTCCTTCAGTTGTCACTCAAATGTTAATTTTTTTCAGACAGAGGCCCTCTTTATCTTACTGAGATTATATCTCATACATGCATACTTCCTACTGTCCTTCTGTATTTTTATTTTTCTATATACCATCTTTAATATTCTATCACCCTTTTCTCCACTGAACTGTAAACTCCATCAAGGTTGAGGTTTTTGCAATTGTTCTTTAAATATGAAATAAATTGTTGTGATTTCAAGAATTAGTATAAACATATGTAAATGACTACTTAATATAAGTACATATTTTGGTAGTTATTAAAGAAACACAAATTCATTTAAAATGTCCTAATTCAGAAATATATAACATAGAGAGTTGAACCTCTTCTGAATCTCTCACCATTTCATTCCCACTCCAATTCTAGGAAAATCATTGTTAAATATTTGGTGGATTTTCTTCTGTATATATTTACAAAGTAAAGACTCATACTGTGATTCATTTTGTTCTCTTTATGGTAAATCCCCTGGCAAAAGGGTAAACTTTTTTTAGCATTCACTTATTTTATTTTTATTATAATACATTCACAAATTCACTGAGATAAAGGTCCACAGCAAATATATGATACTTTTTGAATATCCTTTTAACTAGATGCACTTATTTCTCATTACTGTCTAGGAAATGTGATCCACAAACCTGAAAATAAGTATATACAATACTTTAAAATTACAGATTAGTAGTGATAATAATGCAAAGAAAATAATGTTTTTTTACTGAGTTTTAAAGATAAAGAAAAATCTACTGAATTTTAATAATAAATAAAATGTGTTTATCTTAGAGATTATGGAAGAAAAATTTATTGGGAAAAATTATCTGAAACTAATGTAAGAAAAAACATCAACTTCCATTACTGGGTATATATCCAAAGGATTATAAATCGTTCTACTATAAGGACACATGCACACGAATGTTCATTGCAGCACAGTTTACAATAGCAAAGACCTGGAACCAACCCAAATGCCCATCGATGACAGACTGGACACGGAAAATGTGGCACATATACACCATGGAATATTATGCAGCCATTAAAAACGATGAGTTTGTGTCTTTTGTAGGGACATGGATGAACCTGGAAACCATCATTCTCAGCAAACTGACACAAGAACACAAAATCAAACACTGCATGTTCTCACTCATAGGTGGGTGTTGAACAATGAGAACACATGGGCACAGGGAGGGGAGCATCACACACTGGGGTCTGTTGGGGGGGAAATAGGGGAGGGACAGTGAGGGGTGGGGAGTTGGGTAGAGATAGCATGGGGAGAAATGCCAGATATAGGCGAAGGGGAGGAAGGCAACAAATCACACTGCCACGTGTGTACTTATGCAACAATATCGCATGTTCTTCACATGTACCCCAAAACCTAAAATGCAATAAAAAATAAGATAAAATAAAAAAAACATAAACTTCGAAGAAGTAACAGATACTTCAAAGCAAAGCAAAAGAGAATCTTAAAGCAACATACCATAAAAGCCTCTGTCAAATTATTGAATTCCTTAGAACAATTTTAATTCTCTAAGTTACAATATATGATTTTACTTAAATAGTAACTATTAAAATTGTTATTTGAATGCATACACACATGTTGAAATATTATGGAAAACTTTTGATATTTCTCCATTGCATATGTTTCTTTTACACTTTTTTCTCTATTGGTCTTCCAAATTTAATGCAATAGAATAACTCATTGGGTTTAAATCTTGTATTCTTTCAACCTTTAAGATAATTTAATTTTGGTGATAAAATGTTAATTAAAAGTAATCATGGATTTGTAGAAATTGTAGGGCATGAAGGATCTTTATAGATACAACAAATGCCCCCATTTTATGAACAAGGAAACTGCAGCTAAGAGGTATAACCTATCAACAACATAGAAATTTAAAATGTGACTTCTTTTAACATTTAAATTATCACTCATTTCTAACCTTAAGAATATGATGATAATCATAATCTATTGAGCCAGATATTAAGCTATGGCCTGTCAGATTCACAACCACTTTCTCTACTTTGCTCAGTGACCCTATGGCTGACACTCAAGCTTGAAGGTCATATAAGTACCCACTGTGAGAAATACGCTTACAATGAACAGCAGTTGTTTTGAGCTCTACACAGTATTTCATTATGTATACCATTCCAACTAAGAATGCTGGAAATTTTAAACTGGATATTCAGACCAATTTTATATATCATTTTTTCCATCTCCTCCATTTATGGTATGGCCTTGAGCTTCCATTTTCTTCTCAAAATTTACTTCATAATTCTTTATTTATGATTAAACAATTTAATTTTTATAAATCTCCTAGAATACTTCTTGGTTACTGTACCATACTAATGGTACAGTAACTAGCTATTAGTAATGTTTCTATGAGGATGATGATGCTTGAATTTAATAGCAAGATAGGAAACTCTAATATTCTGCATCTTCAATAGGTGTTTGTAGAAAATAACTGTAACTGTAGGTCTATTTTGTAATGGAGAAAGAGGGAAGGCTATGGGTAACATATATATATTGTATACATATACACATAAATAATATATATGGTTATATATCACATACATATATACACATGTGATTTTATTCATTAGTTTATATTTTAACTTTTTTCATAAATAATTTAAATACAATTATTTAGAAAAACCACACAGAAGTGTCTTAAAAAATATATATGCATTATATGAATGTTATATAATATTTTACCTATAGAACATATACATATAGGTAGCTCATAATAAATTCCAATGTTAAGATATTTGGTTAGTTGTCGGTTGTCTTACCTAGTCCTGATAACATAATCTATTATATCATGTGTAATCAGAAGTTGCTTTATTTGGCTAAGCTATTGCTTCTTTTTAGGAGCAGGAAAAGAAATGCAAGCTTAGAAAAGAAAGGAAGGACAGGAATTTTATCTACATCTTCTTAAACATTACATGAAGAAGGAAGAAATGCCTTGTAGATATGTGGTAGATGCCAATGACACCCTGCTTGTATCAAAAATATGTGACTGGGCCAGGCATGGTGGCTCATACCTGTAATCAAAAAAAAAAAAAAAGAAAGAAAGAAAATATACGACTGAAGCTTATCCTGCTACTTTGGGAGGCCAAGGCAGGAGAATCACTTGAGGTCAGGAGTTTAAGATCAGCCTAGCCAACATGGTGAAACCTCATCTCTACTAAAAATACAAAAATTAGCAGGGCATGGTGTCATGTGCCTGTAATCTCAACTACTCGGGAGGCTGAGGCAGGAGAATCACTTGGACCTAGGAGGCAGCTGCAGCGAGCCAAAATCATGCCAATATATTCTAGTCTGGGTGACAGAGCAAGATTCTGTCTCAAAAACAACAACAACAAAAAAGAAGAAAGAAAATATGTGACTGAAGCTTACCTTGCTAGTTATATTTCACCTAAAGGAGAGGTCTTGTTAAAGGTTAAACCAGCAGCCCTCAACCTTTTTGGCAACAGGGATCAGTTTCATGGAAGACAATTTTTCCACAGATGGTGGGGAGGAGGGCAGGAGGAGGGTTTCAGGATAAAACTGTTTCACCTCAGATCATCAGGCATTAGATTCTCATAAGAAGTGCACAACCTAGATCCCTCACTCCCTGGCATGTACAATTCACAATAGGATTCCTGCTCCTAAGTTAATCTAATGCCATTGCTGATCTGATAGGAGGCAGAGCTCAGGCAGTAATGCTCGCTCACCCACTGCACACCTTTGCTGTGTGGCCCAGTTCCTAACAGGCCACATACTGGTACAGGTCTGTAGTTTGAGGTTTGGGGACTCCTCAGTTAAGTAATAAGTAATAAAAAAGCACTTCCTGTCCTCATTTTTTCCCCTTAGTTTTGAAGAGTAAATAAAACATACACTATTATGAGTTATAGAAAGTACTTGTTGAAAATGATATAGAAAAGAGAGTAGTAGAAAGTTTTATTTATCAAAAAGTTTCCATAAGGATGTCTCATAACAAAAATCAGTTAGAATGAGATAACTGCTATTACCTAGAAGTTTCTTGAACTCTGAGGGAAACTGATAGGTTGAGAGTGAGGTATAAAAATTCTGGCTTCCCTAGAAAGTAGGAACAGCAGAAGTTTCAATGACAATTTCTAGCAAGAAGACAGAGTGTCGTGATGTGATAAAATGGAGGAGGGGGCCATGGTGGCATGCACTATGGTCCCAGCTACTTGGGAGGCTGAGGTAGGAAGATGGCTTGAGCCAGGGAGGTGGAGGTAGCAGTGAGCCAATATCGTGCCACTGCACTCCAGCCTGGGCAACATAACCAGACTGTCAAAAAAAAAAAAAAAAAGTGGCTTGATCTAGGCAACGAACAAACATTAATGCAAGGAAGCCAGAAAGATAATTTTTGTGGCTGACATGAATATAAAACTTTGGGAAGGTATTACAGAGGATTTCTGGAGTAATTTGTGCATGTCATGGCATAATCTAGGAAAAAGTATACCTTATTATTTAAGATCATTAGATGTGGATTTAAAAAATCTTATTCTCTATAGATTTGGAGTTACATAGCCATTATTTCTGGGTTATGTATAAACTAACCCAAATTACTTAAAGAGTTAGATGAAGGAAATTCCTGAAAGCTGAAGTCAACTTAGAAAGCTTCACAAAGGTGACCTTTGATCTATAGAAGAAAGGCTGAGTAATATTTGAAAAAGTGAGGATAGAAATTGCTATCCTACTCATGGGGAGTACTGTAAATGAAAACAAATTAAAGTTTTATGTGATGAATTTGTGTGAATTATACTTCAAACTTTCATGAATGTAGTGATATAAAATATGAGACAAAAAAGTTAGTTTCTGCCATCTCTTAGAAAGCCTTGAATTTCAGCCATCAGAAATTCAGATGGTGGGCAAGAGACTCTCACAACAAAGACTATTCTTTAGGAATGGGGTCTAATGGAAATATGGAGAAAGAAAAGCAGAAATAAAGAGATTGTATAGCACAGACAACAATACCAGCAAGAAAAATTAAATGTCCAAATAGGCTGATAATATGAAGTGAAAAGCAAAATGAAAAGTTTAAAATATTTTTAACATAACTGCTATCTACATATTGAAAATAATATGATATTACCCAAATTTCAAATGGCATGATGTTTCCTAATTGAAAAACAGTAACAGTGAAAAAAGAGTTAAATTTAATTTTATTAAAACTATCATTGTATTATTTGTTTTCTCCTAAGCATTGTAATTACATGGTATAAAACAGCTGATGTATGCTAAACAGTGCCTAAGAAATGGCTGTATATTAGTGTTTGCCCTAAGCACATAAATCTTCATCCTACTTTTTTTCTTTCATTTGCATGCAATCATGAAGCTTTCTGATATAAGCTATGGTCCATTGTTTTGTTACTATAATTCCAATATTAGATATTCAATATATGATGAGTGAATAAATGGATAAATTCTACCTGCTGTTAATCATCAAATTTATTTTGATAATTTGTAATAACAAGGTTCATAAAATTAGAAGGAGGTAGAATATAACCAATAGAGATGGCAGAGTGATAAGGACTGAGGTTGCTGGCTTTGGAGACAGAGGAAAAAGTTGGGGCACAAACCAAGGAATGCAGGCAGCCACTAGAAACTGGAAAAGGTAAGGAAGCAAATTCCCTTGGAGCCTGCAAAAGGAACTCAGCCCTCTGTCACCTTGATTTTAACACATTGAGACCCAGTTTGGACTATAGATCTCCAGAACTGTAAGAACAAATTTGTGTTGTTTCAAGCCACTCAATTTGTGGTATTTTGTTATAGCAGCAATGGGAAACTAATACAGATTTTGGTACCTGGAAGTGGGATGCTGATGTAACAAATACCTAAAAATGAGAAACTAGACAGTGTGTAGAGGTTAGAATTCAAGGAGCATACTATAAGTTTTTTTTTTTAATCATTTGATCCTTTTAAAACATTGTCAATTATGTCATTCCAGTTTTATTATTGGTTATTCTAAGTAAATATAATTTTAATGTTAGAAAAAACATTTTATCTCTCCTAACAAACTGGTATTTTAAGATTTTTATAAATTAAAAACAGGTTAATATATTATGTTTTTATGATGTGTGCTGGAAAGCTCATAGTTAAATTTTTATTCAGTTAGAGTAACCATCTTAGCCTTGATTTTTGTAGAAAAACTATGTTCTCTTTCCATTAGTGGGCTCTTGTTTTATTCTTAATTTAATGGCCCTATTATCCTTGGTCATTTATATGTAAATCACAGAAAATCTTTTCTGGAAGTAGGAAAGTGGAGAAGGAGAAGAAAACTAACAGATTCAGCACCTACACTTTGTTCCAGAAACAAAATGATTAAAATGTCTTTGCAGAACAGCTATTATTCCTCAGTCTATAAATTAGAAAGCCTCCACAAAGGCTCAGTACCTTACCGGTGACTGCCCACTCGGTAGACTGCACTAGGACTGCCTGTGTTCCAATGAGAGTCCTTAGTGAAGTCACACAATTCATGTTGCTAAATATGAAACACAAGGTTTGCTGGTAATCAAAGAAAAAAGTTTTTCTCCCTTCTCTGTCCGGAATCGGTCAGTAACAGTCATTTGGGGAATTCTTGACTCCTACTAATTACCATGCCTTTAAAACTTTTCAATTTAAAGTAAAAGATGCCCAGACTTCTCTGAAATTAGACAGAAGGTCAGTTGTAAATCCGTAGAAAAGTCCTCAGTTTCTAGCCAGCTCACAACTCTATTATCTGAGCTGCCACCGACCCACTTGAGCCCTCTACAAGCCAGACCCCTAGCCACGGCTGCTAGAACTAAGAACGGAACACCTAAGAGCTGATAGGTCTAAGGTAGCCAATTGGCTAATCTATGCTGGAAACTCAAGCTTAGCAATGCCATTTTGCAACTCCTAAGTTTATGCCTTGACCTAATTGGATGTGATCTTGGAAGCAGTATAGAGGTTACAGTCTCCCACATGCAGGGAGCAGTAAAGCCAGCCTTCAAAGAGATGAAAATAAAACAGATGCACAGTTAGAATGCACTTGTAATTCTTTGTTTAGTACTTGTCTGTTTCCTTGCTATTCAAAATGTTCCAGGATTGGCCAGGCACAGTTCATGCTTGCCATCCCTGCACTTTGGGAGGCCAAGGAAGGCAGCTCACTTGAGCCCAGGAGTTCAAGAGCAGCCCAGTCAGCATTGTAAAACCCTATCTCTACAAAAAAAATACAAAAATTAGCGAGGTGATATGGTTAGGTTTTGTATCTCCCACCCAAATATCATCTTGAATTATAATCCTCACATGTCAAGGAAGAGCCCAGGTGGAGGTAATTGGATCATTGGGGCTGTTTCCCCCATGCTATTCTCTTGACAGTGAGTGAGTTTTCATGAGATCTGATGGTTTTGTAAGTGTTTGGTAGTTTCTCCTGCATTCACTCTCCTTCCTGCCACCTTGTAAAGAAGGTACCTGCTTCCCTTTTGCCTTCCACTATCATTGTAACTTTCCTGAAGCCTCCCCAGCCATGCTGAACTGTGAGTCAATTAAATCTTTTTCCTTTGTAAATTACTCAGTCTCAGCCAGTTCTTTATAGCAGTGTGAAGATGGACAAATATACCAGGCATGATGGAGCATGCCTACAGTCCTAGCTACTCTGGAGCCTGAGATGTGAGGATCTCTTGAGCCCGGGAGGTCCAGTCTGTAGTGAGCCATGATCACACCACTGCATTCTAGCATGCATAACAGTCTCAGATAAAAAAGGTTGACTCTCAGGTCCCACTACTATACCAAAATTTGCGTTTTAACAAGAACCTCTGGTGGTTCTTATTAACATTGAAGTTTGAAGAGCACTAGTCTTTTCTATTAGATTGTAAAAATAGGTATTTTTGGAAATGAGTTTATAATGTCGGGAAAAATCCACACCAAGACAATGGATTACTCAGCAAGGCTAGTTTTACCTCCTGCAGGAAGGGTGCAACTCACTGGCAGTCTCGCCATGAGAGCACACCTGAAACAAGGAGACAGGGACATTTATAACTTTCATAACCTGATCCAACTGCCCTACTGCTGTGTCCAGTTTCCACTGGCTAGAACGGGACCTCACATGCTATGCTTGACTGGATTGGCTAAAAACTTGTAAATTTTCTAAATAAAGGCAGAGGAGAACAAAGGAAAAGAAGTAACTTGAGGAATGCTTAGAGAAGCAATAACATTTTCAAATAAGGAAGGGGAATAAGCTTTGACCTAAGACTTGTCTGGGCTTGTCCAGGCATGTCAGGGCAAATATCTAGGTTAAAGTGTAAGAACTAAGAACACAGGATGCACTTATTTCTTTACTATGATACTAACGGCTACTTTAAGATTATTAGCAAAAGATTTAAAGTAAATTAACCTTTGAAAAAACTATTACTTATTTGTAATAAACTAAGAGGAAAGCTTTGAAGAGGAACCTTTTATTTATTCTTATTTCCTACAGGTATCAAGCTAGAAAAACTGAATATCCACATGTAAAATAATGAAATGGACTAGGCACAGTAGTTCATGCCAGTAATCCCAACACACAGGGAGGCAGAGGCAGTAGGATTTCTTGAGCCTAGGAGTTTGAGATCAGCCTGGGCAATGTAGCAATACCCTGCTCTCCACCAAAAGGGGAAAAGAAAGAAGTTTGAAGAATGAAATTGGACTCCATCTTCCCACCACACACTAACATTACCTCAAAATAAATCATAGACCTCAATGTAAGAGCTAAATCAATAAAATTCTTAGAAGAAAATATAGGAGAAATTTCTGTGATCTTAAGTTAGACGGCCTTACTAGTTATACACTTAAAAAAGACAAAAAATAGATATATTAGAGGTTATCAAAATTGAAAAATCTTATATTTCAAAGGACACTGTCCAGATAGTGAAAAGGGAACCCACGGAATGCAAAAAAGTACTTTCAAACATATGTATAAGGGACTTGTATCCAGAATATATAAAGAATGCTTACAATTCAATAATAACACAGAAAAGCCAACTTAAAAATTACCAAAGGATATGAAAAGTTATATCTACACAGAAGATATATAAATATGCAATAAATATATGGAAATATGATCTGTATCATTAGTCAGACAAATATAAATTAAAACTGTACTGATATTTTATTTCATACATACTAGGATGGCCATAATGAAAAAGACCAATAACAAGTATTGGTAAGGATGTGGAGGAACTGGCATCCTCAGATACTATTAGTTGGAGTGAAAACTGATGCAGCTGTTTTGGTAAATCTGGTTCCTCAATACTTTAAACACAGACCACCAATATCTCCACACAAAAACTTGCACATGAATGTTCATAGCAGCATTATTCATAATAACAAGAAGTAGAAACAACCCAAATGTCCATTGGCTGATGAAAGGATAAATAAAATGTACTGTGTCCATACAGTGATATTATTCTGCAAAAAAGGGAGAAGTACTTCGGATTACAGTGTGTTAATTGAAGTAGGCCAGTCATGAAATACCACATATTATATGATTCCGTTCACATGAAATATCCAAAACAGGCAGATCCATAGCAACAGAAAGAAGAGTAATGGTTGCTAGTGGCAGGGGAAAGGGGGATAGGGGCTGACTGTTATTGGAGTAATGAAAATGTTCTAAGAGTTTGTAGTGATGCTTGCATAACGGTTATTACTAGAAATCATCAAATTATACAATTTAAATGGGTCAACTACATGGTTTGTGAATTATATATTATTAAGTTTTAAGTCAAGTCTGTATTATACATAGTTCCAGTGCCTGGATTAGACACACGGTCTTTAATGAACACCTGTGGAATAAATAGACACATGACTGACTTACTGATTTAATTAACTAAACCAAGAGACCACAAGTAACCTCAGAGACTACACTGAGAGTTCTGCCTGAGTTCCTGACAACATGCCTAGTCTACATTCTATATTCTCTCCTTTGTGAATTCTGCCTGCATTTGCTAATTTTGTATTCTACAAGATAACCCTGTAACTATCATAATGATAAATTTTCATTAAACATTTTTGAATTGGTTATGCATACATGCCACCAAAAACTACTTAATCCAGACAAATACCACACCCTTAATGAATACTATTTGCAGAGCAGTGATTCTGTATTTCACAAAGGAGTATTATCTGTCACAAACGCCTTCATCTGTCTTCATACATTATTAACTACAAAGTAAAATACTGTCATTCATTCATGAAAGAGTTACTAGTGGTTTCTATGAGGGCACAGTAATTATTTGTTGCTTAATTGTCAGATAAGAGTTCTTGGGCTTATACTGATAGGAGCAATTTTCACCTTAACTAATATCTCCGGTGAGGGACTTCATTATAAAATAACTGGAATGGTTATGTAGAAAGCACCGAATGGTCTATTAATTATTTAGCCATGATCCAATAACATTTTTGACACCAGTTAAATGTAATGTCAAATAAAGGTATTGTTCAAAATTATTAAGCTAATTGAAAAACTTATCTGATATAGCAAGCCCATAATATAATGAGAAAAAAACAAGTTTTCCAATAGAAAATTAAGCAAATAATAATACAAACTTGTTTATAAGTTTCCTTGGTACTTTGAAAATTTGAGAAATTTAAATACAATGAATTGCTTTCCAAAAATAAATGTAAGATATCAAGAAAAATAAATTGTTCTATATTGGAAATTACTCATGTCTCTCTTGGAACTCAAACACACTTCAATATTGACCAGAAAATTCAATTACAAATATTTTATAAGGGAAGTAGGGGTAATTAACAGCTCTGAAGTCAAAACACACTATTAATGCCAAAACATATTCTAAAAAATGCCTGAGCTTTTCAAGTCATACTCATTTCAACACTGTGGGCAAATGTGCACATGCCAAAGAAATTAAATATGCTAAGTGGAAGAGACATTTAAGCTAAGGTGTTTGTTCCAAACTGAGGGAAGATTTCATGGCCTTTAAAGACATTCTTTTATCTATGTTCCCTCATCAGTTACTATTAAAGCTTAACAACCCAACAAAGCAAACAAAAAGGGCAAGTTCTCTTAAAGCACCTATCAGAGTTTACAGAGATTAGGAGAAAAAAAAAATGCTCACGTTTAAATTCAAGTGCTATGGCACTGAAACTGAATTCCTAATATAATCTGTCCTATTTAAGAAAATATAGAGGATTTATAACAGTGGGAAAGTAGCATAATAGATGCTGACAAAAGGCTTCTTTCAGTGAGAAAGTGTCTAGCCTAGGGAAAAAAAAGGAGTCAGACGTCACCAGATATTGTAAATTTGCTGTAGGAAAGCTTCCTTACAATGCCTCCTTTAGAAAGGTGAACAAAGAGGGTGAATCTATTACGAAAGGTAGGAGAAACTGAAGCCAAGTACGAAAGCCCTAAAGAAGTTATTACAATTTTTCTGGAAAGGGTTTCTCCCTTAGGTGGCCTGCATAATAACTTGAAAGATATTGGAGAGAATAGATGAGTGAAAAAACATATCTTCAGAAAAAGAAAAAAGAAAGATGAAGTGCTTCATTCCAAATAGTACCAACTTCTGAATTTCTAGCCCAGCCATTCAAATTCACATGGAACTGTTTCACTTGCCATTTTAACAATTTCTTCATGTAGATAATGATACTGTGCCAAAAATCCTAAAATATTTTAGTGTTAATAACTTTTATCATTATTATAAATTCTCATCTTCCTCTCACCAAATCGTATTTATCCCAAGCTTGTAGATATGGAATCCTTAATATATATTCTCATTTGAATATAGGTTTGCCTTACGATCTAAGAAACGTTAGAGATTGCAATAATATGCTCTTTATGCAATGCAAAGTCAAATATATAGTCTAATATCTATAGGCAAGAAAAAATAATTAAATCCTAATAATATATTCTTAGTAGTAGAGTACTAATAGCATCTTAAAATATTATAGTGTTTTATATCATCTTACTAAATCCAGAAACACCAAAATAGGAAAATTCAAACATAAGTCTTTCCTATAAAGGGAAAAATACTGAAGTTAACAGAAATAACTTACCTTTTTAAACCTAAGAGTCTTAATGTAAATATAGTATTAAAAATGCCCTCTGCCTGCAGAGTTTTTGCTACTTATAAAATACACTGCATTTCTGAAATGGTAAATAAAATGGAGATTCTTTGGGGAATAAGTAATAAAAGGGCTATATTTGGTAACTTGTGAGTTCTGATTTCCTTTCAATTATATCATAATGACCACCACTTACAATTCATGTCTTAAAAAACAGGAAAACCAAGTTCTAGTGAGATTGTTATACAACAGAAATATTTAATGTTATATTAGCATGAAAACATCAAGAAGCATTTTATACAAAACTGAAAAAATATCCTGTAGACATGACTAATATTTATTTAAAAGGATTTTTGTTTTGAATAATTGATAGCATACATAGATGTCCTTGACTCCGACCTGTGATATATCCAGAATTCCTGCTTTCAATATTATTTCTCCCATTTATGATGAAACATAGTGGAAATGGTAAATTAAATTGCCACTTACTTTGGCAATTTAATGTGCACTGTCTTTCATGTTTTTTGCCCTATATATGGCATACCAATCAGAAGTAATTAGTAACAAATACTCCTTAAGTATTTAGTTTTTCTACCTGCTAAGGCAAAAGTGGAGTGAGGGACACATGGCCAGAAATTTTTTCTGTGCTGACGTGCTAACTGCCTAATTAATGAACTCTTTTGAGATATGAACATTTACTTGTTTTTATGGCTTTTTTTTTTTTACTACTATGTGGCCTATTAAGACAATATAACTCATTAGATAGGGTCCTTAGGCACATCAAACCCAGTAACTTCATCATGATTGAATCCAAAATCATACTAGCAATTCCCAGCCTAATTTGCAAGTTTTCTGCCTCAAGTCACTAATCAATACTGATACTCTTAGGTTTCCTACATAATATATTACCTCCAAATTAGATAGAATTGCTACAAATAGCACCTGACTATTGAATCAGCGCATTATTTTTTAATTATTCCTACACAGGCAATAAAGAAGCTGATTTATGTTCATATTAAATATGAATTTTCATTGCTAGTTGATTCAAAATAAACTTTAGTTTAATAAATCTAAAAGTAATCATAATAATGAGAATATTGTCCAACTTGGTTTTTTTACCACATTCTTTTCTGAGCAGGCAACCATTTGATAATGTAGACTAAACAGTGAAATACTATATATCACTGATCAAGAATGAACTAGAGCTACACATACCAACTTAACTGAATTTCACAAGTACAATGATCAAAACAAAAGTGTGTTTCAGAACACATTTTATCACACCATTTATGAAAAGTTAAAAACTGTAAAACAATACTATATATTTCTTGGGGACAGATGTCTATATTTTAAAAAAAATAACAAATGCATAGGATGATTGTCACTATATTCAGAATGGTAAATATATCTGGAGGACAGGAGAGATGATCAGGGAAGGGAGGGAACAAAGAGGAGGGGATTTCACTGCTTTGGCAATGTTTTATTACTTAAGCTAGACGGTGAGCACACATGTGCTTAGGTATGCCCTAAATATGGCATAATAAATTATTTATGTATTTATACATTTTTAACTTATAAAGAACAAAAACTTATTTCTTACAGTTCAGGAGGCTAGAAAGTCAAAGATCAAGGTGCTGGCATTTTGATGTCAGGTGGAGCCTTCTTACTCTGTCCTCTAGAGGGAAGGGATGCTCAGTTCTCACATGGTGGAAGGTAAAGAGCAAGATAGCTGAACTCTGAGTGAAACCTCTTTAATAAGGACCTTAATCTCATTTACGCAGGAGCCTTCATGGCCTAATCATTAAAGGTTCCACCTCCCAGTACAATCACATTGGCAACACCTGAATGTGTGGAGGAACCATTCAAACCTCTTCAATAAGGGCCTTAATCTCATTTACACAGGAGGAGCCTTCATGGCCTAATCATTATTTAAAGGCTCCACCTCTCAATACCATCACTTTGGCAACACCTGAATGTGTGGTGGAGCCATTTAAACCATAGTAAAACCCTAGAGATACATGTGATTTCTGACACTAGTAGGTAACTCTTTTCAGAGATGTGAATGTTAAATCAATGATTAATATTTTACCTACAGTTAATACTTTATTTTACTCTGTAATTTCCTAAAAGATAGTTTGGCATCATTTCCTTGGCCCATGAGCTTTGTTATTCAAATAATAGATTGTTTTGATTTTTTCATGCATGCACTTAGAATGTTTTGAATATAAGGTTATCTTATGCCGTTTCTGTGGAGACTGAAGTGTTAAAACAAACGTAAACACATCATAATAGCTTGGTATAGAATCTGTGTGGTCAAATGCATAATTATTTAAAACTTAATTCAGTGTTTTGAGGTAGTATCCTTCAAGTTAAACATGCTAATTATTATAAATCAATTCATGTTATTCTTCATTAAATTTCATTAAAATTTTACAGATGTGAGATAACTATACTTTGCCAAATAATCAATAAATATTTTATTGTGTATCCTTTCTCTGCCATTAAGTTCAAGTTTGAATTATAAAATAATAAAGTATGTTCTCTGATGAGTCATAAAAAACTAGATGAAACAATGCATGTTAGTTTAGTAATCAATACCAGAATTCAAAAGCTTGTTTATAAAAGGAAATTGGCCAAAATAATCTCAAATATATTTTTCAATATGGATATTGTGGAATTCTGTGATACTATTCCTGACACTGTGAAAGAGAAGAAGACAACAGTCTATGTCCTTCCTTCTCTCGAATAAGACTCTGTCAATGCTAAGAATCTCCATTATGGCAATAAGCAATAAACTTAGCTTCAACAGTAGGCTATTTTGGTATCATTTCACAGAAGCCATAATTCAACACCTTTCCAAGTGTAAATTTTCCAAAGTTCTATACCTTAGTATTCACCAAAATGCCTAGCTGTAGGATAATCGAAAGTAACTTATAAAAATTTGAGTAGATCCCAGGCATTTTTACGTATTTTCTGTATTTTGTGTATGGTTATTTTCTGAGATGACCAAGACATCTACTTCTTGATGACAATTTTTGACTGCCATTTAATTACCTATATGTTCATATTATTAGTTCATCACCAAAATTCCAGATCTAGTTTCTCCAAAGATTACATGTCTCTCATCATTTGGATCACTAGCACAAAAGTGTAACATGTCTTTATTTTATAAACAAAAAAAGAACAAAAGAAACAGTTCTAATATATGTAAAAATTTAGTCTAAGAGTTATCATTTGAAAAGGATTTGGTTTCCAAGGAATGCTATCAGTTTAAATTGAATTAAATATACATCTTAGTTTCAAATAATGAAAGATGTCTGTTACAAATAATGAAAGATTTTAATCATATAAAATATTTAATCATATTCTATATGATTAAAAGTTTTGGTATAAGATTTTTAAATAGATTTTTATATGCTAAAATACACAAAGTCATTATTTTTAAAGGATCTTTTCTAAAATCCTTCATTTTTATTTACCTAACTCATGTATAAGCAGGCAAAAAGAATGTAAAGTGATTTGAAAGTTTCGACTAGAGAAATATTGCAAAAACTCTTTACAGTTAGGCTTCTTAATTCCCTGCCACTGGCAATATTTACAAGTCTCACTCCGTAGATCTGTCCAATATGTGGTCACTTCTGACTATTTAAGTTAAATTAAATCAATTATATTTCTCAGTAGCAATGGCCATATTTCAACTTCTTTATAGCTCCACATAGCTAGTGATTACCCTATTGGACAATACAGATAGAGAAACATCTCAACATCACAAAAATTTCTATTGGACAAAGCTATATTAGATCACACCATATTATCAATATTCAACTTTAACAAGATTGACAAAAGCCAGCATTTTTATTATAAATATCTATTTATTCAATACTACTTCATTTATACTAAAGAAAGAGAGGTTTGCATAGAGCTTTATTAAAAGATATGAATACATGCCAAATATTTTTTCTTATTCAGTGAGGAAACTGGCACATGCTGTAACCAACTCATAGGATTATTTTCTATAGGTATTTTATTTGCGGTTATTATGGGGATTAAAGAAAGTTATAGGAGTCTATTTTAAACTGATAACTTGAATCACATAAAATATCTTTACTCCTTTACATCTGTCCCCCCACACACTTTAAGTTATTGATGTTGCAAGTGACATTTTTTTATATCATGTGTCTGTTATTATGGATTTATAGGTTTTTAAAATGGTTTTGTATTTAAAATTATACACCAGAATTAAAAGTGATTTACATATTAACATTACAATATTGCAGATTCTATATTCGTCTATATATTTACTTTCATCGAAAATTTTAATATTTTAATATAGTTTCATTTTGCTGTCTAGCATCCTTTCATTTCAACTTACAGGATACTCCTTAGCATTTCACGTAGAGCAGGTCTACTGGTGATGAATTCTTGCAGCTTTTGTTTACCTGGGAAAGTCTTCATTTCTCCTTCTCTCTCTCTTTTTTTTTTTTTTTTTTTGAGATGGAGTATCACTCTTGTCACCCAGGCTGGAGTGCAATGGCATGATCTTGGCTCACTGCAACCTCCATCTCCCAGGTTCAATCAATTCTCTTGCCTCTGCTTCTCAAGTAGCTGGGATTACAGGTGTGCACAACCATACTCAGCTAATTTTTGTATTTTTAGTAGAGATGGTGTTTTACCATGTTGGCCAGGCTGGTCTTGAACTCCTGACCTCAAGTGATCTGCCCATCTCAGCCTCCCAAAGTGCTGGGATTACAGGCATGAGCCACCATGCCTGGCCTCTCCTTCATTTTTGAAGGACAATTTTGCCAGATACAGTATTCTAGTTTGGCTGTTCTTTTTTGTTCAGCATTTTGAATATATCATCTCACTCCCTCTGGTCTGCAAGGTTTCTGCTAAGAAATCCACTGTTAATTTGTAAAAGCTACCTTGTACATGATGAGTCATTTTTCTCTTGATTTTTTAAAGATATACTATGACTTATTTCAGGATATATATATTTCCTAATTTTTAAGATTCTCTCTTTTTATCTGACTTTCTAAAATGTAATTATAGTGTGTCTCTGTGTGGGTCTTTTGGGGTTTCTCCTAGAGTTCACTGAACTTCTTGAATTAATATTTGTATTTCTTTCCTCCATTTTGGAATGTTTTAACCATTTTTTCTTTAATTGAGCTCTCTGTCCCTTCATCTCTCTCTTCTCCTTTTGGCACATTTATAATTCATATATTGGTCCACTTGATGTCCCATAAGTCCCTTAGTCTCTCTTCACATATGTTCATTCTTTTTATTTTTTTGCTCCTTTGACCCAATAATTTTAAATAACATGTCTTGAAGTTCACTGTTCCTTTCTTCCACTTAGTCAAGTCTGCTGGTAAACCCCTCCAGTTATATTTTTTCAATTCAGCTATTATATTCTTTAAGTCCAAAGTTTTGTTCTTTTTTTATAGTTTCTATGTTTTCAGTGATATTTTCATTTTGTTCTTTTTCCTGATTTTGTTTAACTGTTTTCTCTCCTAGCTCATTAAGTATCTTTAAAATGGTTATCTTTAATTCTTAAATTGTAAAATTTCATTCTAAAATTTCAGCATGAGCACAGAAATATAAAACTTATTAGTCTAGATATCTACTTTCTGGTGGGCATGAAATTCATCACTGACTTGAGCTCAAAGTAGACAAATGAGATAAAGAGAATACCCTAGCAAAGAAGATTCTCTGTCATCTTACACCCAACAGAGATAATATCTCTTTAAACCATTACTGCATTTACAGAACTCATTAAATGATAAGACACTGAAGCCAAATTTCCAACTACTCTTGCCAGTGATGTGCAAGTAACTTCACCAAATAGTCAGATCATAAAACCAAATTCCCAACCTTTCCTGCCAACAATCAGAAATAATTTACCGGCTGAAAACAAACCAAAACAAAACACAAAATTAGTAGAGTGGAAAATAAAAATAAGAAAGACAGTCAACAAAATTATTCAGTGAGAAATCCTAGGTAACAGCCTAGGTTTAAACTGCTCATTAGGTGCCCTTCTCTGATGAGAAAGTTTATCTGGCTCTAGTAAGCAAATCATTGGGCATCTTGGTGGGAATGCCTCCACAAATATTAAAAGATAAATTTCAGAAAAGGTAAAATAATGAGTAATTCAGATATACAAATGAGAATGAGTATGTATTTAAAATATTATTTTTATTAATTCAATAAGAAAACCAGATAGATGTTATAACTAGTTCAAAGGAAAATCAAAAAGCACAAATTTCTGGGGAGTGAGGAAACTGAATTGCAAATGGAGGCAAAGCTAGTTTACCCACATTTGGAAAAGAAGTCATTTGAATTTTCGTGAAATAAGACAAAATTTACAGTTATAATATAGCTGAATGGCAATGAAAGATGAGACTCTAATAATCCACAAGCATGTGCTACATGTAACAATGCATGCTCTTCCACTGAAATACGTGATTTCCCTTAAAATGTATTAGTAAACAAAATAGCAAAAACATATGAATTATGAGTCATGAGGGAAAACAGTATTAAAAGTTACCAAATAATGGTTGAGACTAAGATTAATTCTGCTCCTTGGAACTGGTATTCAATTTAGAAATTATTTGATATTTCCCATTTCTTTGCTTTTAAATTTTGAAAGCACTGATACAAATTAAGTACTCTTCTTTTGCTAGGTAGTGATTTCTCAGTTAAGAAAATTCTTAACAATTAGAGCTATTCAAAAATGGTATGTCTGACCCTGTAGTGAAATTTCCAACACTAAAGATATTCAAACAGAGCTTGGATGACTAGTTACTAAGAATTTCTTACAAGGGAATTCCTGTACTGTGTGGGAGGTTGGATTCCATGACCTTTAAGTCCTCTTGCAATTCTAAACGCTATGGCTCAACTCTAAATGTCCTAATATAACAGATTACTCTCCTTAAAAACAATTTAGCTTAAAGTCCTGGTCACATTTTAATTTCTATTGCTTCTTAAATTCAAACAGTTCAAAACCATACATTGACAAAAATATACTCTGTAGGTTTTGGATATAATATGCTCATTCATATATGAATTGAATAATTTTAATTTTTGCTATAAATGTCTGTTAGTAGACTGCAGAGAGAACTTCTCAGCGTGATATCGCAGCATGGTCCAAAGGAAAAGAACAGAGCCTGCCATAATGTTTAAAAGCAAGAGAATCAGAGAAGTTCACTTGGGAGGTGAATTCCTCCACAGTTAGGCTTTTGTAAAGATTTCAGCCTTAGGGTCCTCTTCATTCCTGTCTCTCTTTCAATCTCTGTATTTCAGAACACAAAATACATATCTGTTTGAAATCGTATAGAGCATTTTTCTCTGCCACAATGTTAAATCCAAGAGTAATATTAAAAAATTGAGTGCGTTTTTCTTGAATATGTACTCTACAACCTACTAATACTTCCTACTAAAATGACTGACCCTTGGGAATATTAGGAAAGCATTTTCACATTTTGAAAGATGACTTTTTTTTTCTCTGAAAGACTACTGTATTTGATATATATCATGCATTCAATGAATTACTAAATCTAGTTAAGCTGACTTAGCAATCATCTATTTCACATTAATGAAACTGCCAATACTTTCTTAGTTTTTATATATGATATTTCAATTTCTTAAAACACTACTGACCAAATGTAAATTAATCTTTATTTACCTTCCTTTCTTATTTATACCTCTCTTTTGACAATGTGGTTTACTATTAGAATTATTTATACATTAGATATTGTCAAAGCTTTCCCACTGGACTTTAAATCCTTGAATAAAACATGACTCATTTTGCATTTCTCTTCCTTTACAAAGACCAGCATCCTGAGCATAACTCAGTAGCTTTGAGGAATATTTTATATTTATCTTAATTTTTAATTCAATAGATTCTCATTGTTGGAACTGTTAAGAAATATGGGGTCTCACTGTGTAACTCAAGGCACTGATCATTTCTGATTTTTAGATTTCATGGTTGTTAGACTGTCTGAATAGAAATCATCTACGAAAATGCAAAAGAAAAATAAAAGAACCATAAAAAATTCATTGGTTTTTAATAATTAAAAATGTTAATGATGACTTTGTTATAAATTATAAAAACAATCACACCTTCTACTTCAGTTTGATGTCATAGTGTCAATGACTATGAGTTTGATTTTTTTACTATGGACATTCAACTTTGAATTCCAGATTAACCACTAAATTTCAGTGACATATTTGGCCTTTCTAAGTCTCAATTTCAACACCTAAAAATAGGTAATAATTCATACCACATCAGGTTGAGATAAAGTGTTCATGTGCAGTGCTCAATTGAGGGCCAGGCAATCACTAAATGATACCTATTATTGAATGAGACTTAGCTAGAACCTATTGCTTTATATTGACTATGGTGAACTTTCTCAGAGCTTTCTGATCCTGAAAAACAATGATGATTAAAGATGTTCTCCACCCTTTTACTTCTGGAGGCTCACTGCCTTTCCTGTATGACTTAGATAAGACTCACAGATGTCCCCTTTGTTTACTTAGACAAGACCAGCCACAGACCCTCCAAATTCCCAATCTTTGTCCCATAAATGATTAAATGAACTGTTTGCACCCTCTAACTAATCTGGATAAAATACCTACCAGTTTGGCTTCACCAAACTTAACTAAAGCTTCTTTCTTTCCTTCAGGTCTCTGAACTTTGACACATGCACACAGCCTGAGCCAGCATACAACCTCTCCTTAAGAGGCCTTCTGGAGCACTGACTTACCTTAGGGAAGAATATTCCCAAATCAACTGTATGATCATGCTATCATGCCACACTTTCATACCATTTCCCTACACCTAGTTCTTCCTAACTTTGTTCACTATCCACAATAAACCAAAAATCTCAGTGACATATTTGGCTTCTCTACGTCTCAATTCTGATACCTAAAAAAGGATAATAATTCATACCACTTAGGGTTGAAGATAAAGTAAGCATATGCAATGCTCAGGTGAGGGCCAGGCAAAGAAAAGGTTTTTTTGCCTGACTTTGCAAATACAGATCTCATAGCTAGAGCATTCTCCCTTCTGCAATAGTCCCTCTCCCTACTCTTACAATAATCTTTTGACTAGAGCCTCTCCTTACCTGTGTCTGGATAGATTATACTTGACAATATCTGCATTACGTGACTTATTTACAATTTATGTACATTAAGTGCTCATTTACATAAATTAAAGTATATTTTAAAGCAGAGAGATTAATAAGCATGATATTTATCTGACAGTCTTTCATAGAATGCGCATTTTATCTACTTTATTGAACTATGGACATCAGAATGATGTTTAGTCTAATTTACTTTCAAAATGACATGCTTGCAACCAGAAGCTTTAAACAGGATAAAGCAAAGGTACTTTGAAGATGGAAACAGTAAGTTTATTACTACATGGACTCCTGTAATTACTGGTTTCACAATTGGAGTTTACTATCCTCCATCTCTAAGATTCATTTTAACTCTAGTCTCTTAACTCAAAATATATGATTAAAAAAATTTCCTGTTTTATTACAGTGTGTTAAAGAAAGGTATTAGAGCAGGAAAATCAATTGTTATTTACGTCATTTTGTCCATTATTTTGGTGAATCATATATTAGAATAACTATGATAATGGGATCTATATGTATTAAATATGACAGAGTAGTGTACTCAAAATGGATGTATTCCCTACTCGATTAACTTATAAACAAGAATATGAAACATACAAAGACTGACAGGATTACAAAATAATCTATGAATTATTTAATAACTTCAATGTTTTTCATATAAGAAGTGAACCAGAAACATTGCGAGCATGGATTCTGTACTACTAAATAGATGGTCTTATTCTTAAAGTTGGAAAATTAGGTCTGGATAGTTGTTTGATTTAGCAAACAAGTTCAAAAATAATAACTTTCTTTTACATAACATTCCAGGACAGTTCTCATTTCTGGCTGCCCATCAGGAATCACCTGGTGAGATTTAAATATAAATATAGATGCTTGGACCTCACCCTAAACCTCCTAAATTAGAAACACTGAAAGTAGAGGCCAGTAATTTACGTATTTCAAACTTTTGCCAAGTAATTTTCTTCCATGATCAGGATTAAGCAATACATAAGGCTACAAGGCTTTTTTGGCCTCTGATAATCAATAAAATTGGGTTACCACAGTCTTTAGATATACCTGCATTTCTCTTGCCTTAAATATAAGTTTCTCAGGAAAATAATCATAGTCCATAGCTAGTCTTTACTCCTTACTCCTTCAAGTATCAGAAATGAATCACAACTGAAAAATAAAATCAGTTTTATTCTTGTGAAAGGGCAGAGAAAATAATTAATACAAATCTTGTAGAAAATCTTGATTTAATACTTGGACTAGCTTTTATGTTGTTAATTTTTTTCCAGCAAGAATAAAATGAGGGTGAATTTCATTCAATAAGAATTAAATTAAGCATGGATACACAAATGAACTGCAGCTTGCAGGTTTCTGTTGCTGCCAATTCTAAATTCAGTTCTAACAAGAGAAGCATTATCCATGTTTGCAAAGCTCCAGCTGCCACCCTGGGGCCAGTGGAGGGAATCAAGTTAGGGTGAGCTCAGAATCAGCAGCTCTAGGGTTAATGATGCTTTGTTTGCCAAGGTGGCATGCCTGGACCTTTGCTCTGATGGCTAATTTGTTCTTCAGATGTGAAAGAGATATCTATTGCTCTCCTAAATCTGGTTCTTTTTTTTTCCCCTCCTATCCACATGGAAGATTCTTTGCCACCTTGCCCTTGGCAGGATCATGAGAATAATTCTGGCTAAAGAGTTGTGGACAGAAGTGTTGTACATCACTTCTGGACGATAGCATTTAATTCAATTGCAAGATTTCCTAGCACTCTCTTTCCTCCTGCCACAGTTACCAGGAGCATTCCATTTAGTGGAGTTTTCCTCAGGCCTGAGTCTGAGAGAGCATGCAACACAGTCCACATCCTGTCTTAGTCCATTTTGTATCCCTATAAAGGAATACCGGAGGCTAGGTGCTTTATAAAGAAAACAGATTTATTTGGCTCATGGTTCTGTAGACTGTGCAAGAAGCATGGAGCCAGCATCTTCTTCTGATGAGGGCCTCAGGGAGCTTCCATTCATGGTAGATGGCAAAGGGGAGCAGACATTACATGGCAAGAGAAGAAGAAAGAGACAGGTGCCAGGGTCTTTTTAACAACCAGTTCTTAAGGGAATAAATATAGATGCTTGGGTCTCACCCTAAACCTCCTAAATTAGAAACATTGAAAATAGGAGCCAAGAAATCACGCATTTCAAACTCTTGCCAAGTGATTTTGTTACATGGTCAGGATTAAGCAACATGTAAGGCTACAAGGCTTTTTTGGCTTCTGATAATCAATAAAATTGGGTTACTATAGTCTTTAGAGATACCTACATTTCTCTTGCCTTAAGTATGAGTTTCTTAGAAAAATAATAGAATGAGAATTCAGTCATTACGATGAGGATGCCACCAAGCCACCAAGCTGTTCATGAGAAATCTACCCCCATAATACAAAGACTTCCCATCCCACCAGGCCCCACCTCAAATATTGGAGATCACATTTCAACATGAGATTTTGAGCAGACAAATATCCAAACCATATCAACCACCAACTCCATCCTGAAACAGATATGTAGCAAAAACTAAATGCAAGCAGATCTTTAGTTTTTCAGCTTTAGCCCATTGATATTCGGGGTCTGTTCATTACCACAATGTAACCTAGACTATTCTGACTGATACAGCAATGAAGCCTGATGGAAACCCATTACAAGATGCAAAGTTATCAGAAGCACAACACATATCTACTTTTGGAGCATTCATTTTTACTTTTGTGTTGTGCCTATTGATTCTCTAGAGGCATTCTCTTTCCATAATCTAAAAGTCAATGCTAAAGGAAGAAAATGGGATTAATCATGTATGCCTAATCATGAGTTAAAGCCAATGTGCTCTTTCTATCCATATATTACATTGTATACATTATTCATAATTTTAATCAACTCTACTTCTATGAACTGCACCATTAAGGATTCTTAGAAGTTGTTTTCTAGGTTGAATAAAATTCTTAACTGCTGAAAATTCACAATTATTAATCTATGGAAATATTACCATCTTCTTTCTCTGTGACTCCTTAGTCAAAGCATACATCCATCAATAAGAAATCAACATTGTTCCTTCTGATTGTATGCCAATAAATTTGGCTCGATATTTAGATAGAAGACAGACTTATATCTGGATAACCTCAATTAAAACTGATTACTGTTCTGAATTTTTCCCATTCTTTCTTTAGAGGTATCAGAAAAGCAAATGTAACACAAGCCAGCAGATTCCTATTTACTGCTAATTCATGCCAACTTGGAAATGAAACCAAGAACATCTTAAATCTAAATGAAAGCATGAAATGAGAAAACACAAAGTACCACTTGTACTGCCAGCTTCCTTATAATAACACCATGTTCATTATAAGGATGCTGGTTCATTGAAAAATATTTCAGTTGATACAAACATTATTGAAAGTGTGAATTACACACAAAACATATGGTTCTCACATAGTCACTTAAATTTGGCATGAAATAATTAACTCAAGATAACCTAGTGTGTATCATTGTCTCCTAGATAACTGATGCTTGAACGTTTAATTTATTATCATTTGCACATATCTGAAACATATATTTGGAACACATGATAACCACAAAGGTCGTAATTTATGAAGGCAATACCTGTAGAACTTTATATTTCTATTTACTTTCTATATTTTAAACACCAGTAGTATGTGAATAAAAATAATGGCCTATACTTCAGGCTTAATGCTATGCTATTTTGAATATATGTATTTTCATGTTGACTACAAAATTTTCCACATTTCATTGAGAATGATGTCTTCATTGGAAGTAGAACAGAAACACTTTCTAAAAAGCAATCAAATAAGGCCTTAAGTATGAAAATCTCAACCACTTATTGTTATGTGTTGACAGACACTGCAAAATGCAATATATCTGCTGTCACTCGGCCCTTGATGATTGAGTTCTTCTCCCTCAAATGTTCAGATATTGTGATTTTCTTATTATCCTTAAACCATGTTACTTCTTTTTCCCCTGTCCATCTCACAAAGAACAATAATTTTATTTAATTTTTTACTGGAAAAGCAAAAAATCTGAATGAGGTGACTGAAAGAAGCCAATGAGCCAAATAAGGCTCAGATTACCCTAAAATCTGCTGCCCACACAATTTTAAGAACACCTCCAATATTCTTCTTAATAATGGTGTTAGAAAACAATAATTGAGAACAAAAATGTACTGCTAAGAATTCATGTGCATTATTTCATATCCTTATGGCACCACTTAGGAGATTACTGATAAAGAAACTTAGGCTCAAAGCAGTCTGAGTAGACAGTCTAGGATTCCCATCTATCGACAAGAAAAACCCCTAAATACCTCTCTATCCTTACTGGAACATACTTACATGGAAGTGAAAAGCAAATTGAATGCAGAGTAGCAAGGTTTTTTTTATCAAGAAGCTAATAAGAGAAGGAAAATGTCATATTTCTCTTTTGTAGATAATGAGGCTTATAGACAACAATATTTGTATAATGCTATAGTTCCACTGTACAGACTTTTATTATCCTTCTCTTGAATGCTTTTTTCCCAAAAGTCTCTACTACAAAATGCCTTTTAGTACAAGACAATGCCAATTGGCATAGCCAAGCTAGTAAAAACAATGAAGGCAAAGTGACTTAAAGACCTTTACCCATGGAGGACAAAACTAGCCAACAATCAATAATCAGTGACCTCTTTTCCATAAAAATCAATTTTTAAAAGCAATTAAAGCAGTAGACAATCCTGAGTATTGTTAAAATTAAAAAAAAGTCAAATATGTTTGTTTGTTTTTACTGCTCCTTACGGAGAAGGGCTAACTCCTAGGCAGTGGGCCCAGAGCTGGCCTGATTTTCAGAAGTAGCGTTATTTATAAGAACATTTAAAAATATGTATTATGTGTCAATTGTATTAAATCATATCAGTGATGTCATATAATCATTACAATAAACAATTACATAGATAATGCTAGAGTGATCATATAATTTAGCCTCTAAAGTGGGATCATTTTAAGAATGAAGGAAGATTCTATTAATAACTGGGCAGCAGCCAGGTGCAGTGGATCATGTCCACAATCCCAGCACTTTGAGAAGCCAAGGTGGGAAGATGCTTGATCCCAGGAGTTTGAGACCAGCCTAGGCAACATAGGGACACTCTGCCATTACAAGATATTTTTTAACAAATAGCCAGGCATGGTGGTGGTTGCCCCCCTGTAGTCTCAGCTAATCAGGAGGCTGAGGCAGGAGGATTGCTTGAGTCCAAGAGGTCGAGGCTACACTGAGCCATGATTGTGCTAACTACACTCCAGCCTGGGTGACAGAGCAAGACCTTATCTCAAATAATAATAATAATAATAATGGAGGAGGAGGAGGAGGAGGTGGTGGCGGCGGTGGCAGCGGTGGCAGCATTATGTTAATAGGTCTATACTCTTTAGGTAAATAGAGATTACAATCACCTTATATCTTAAATTTTATAGCTGAATAAAGTGGAGGCTGAAAGAATTTAAGAGGCTTGTCCAAGGTTTAATCACAATGAAGTAACAGAATCAGAACTTAAACTCAAATAAGCCTGACACCAAAGTCTATGCTTTTAACCATTCTACTCAATCCTAATTACTATATCAGGTTATACAGTACAGGGTAGTGGTTCTCAAACTTCAGCATATGTGAGAATCACCTGAGAGTACTGATAAAATGTACATTCCTGTGTCCCACTCTAATCACCTGGGGTTACTGATAAAATGTGCATTCCTGGGCCCTACCTTAGTCCTACATCTTATCTCTTAGATCAGAACATCTAAGAGTTCTGATCTAAGAGATAAGATGTAGGGCTAAGAAAAATTACATTTTGCAATCACACCCCTCTTAGGGGATTCTGATGAAGGTTAGTTGCTGCTACATTTGGAAATACACTGTTCTATGTGTGCTTTCCTAAATTTAACAGAGTCAAAAAAGGAAGAATAAAGAAAAACAAAGGAAGAAAAGGTAGTTAAAGCTTATTCTGTTCCTACTAGAAAATAAGAAACTATGAAACTGTAAAAGATACAATATAATCAAATTTGCTTTGTTAACTGGAATTAGATTAGCAGGTCTGTGCTATCTCATTGCGTTAAGCCATGTTCTTGAATTACTTTAAAAATAATTTATTTCTCTCCCACTCAGAATTATTGTTTATATTCCTTTTACAGTTACATTTTTCTGTTCACTCTAAACAGAATCAAGCTGCTTTTCTCTTACTGCTTAGTGCTATAATTCTTTCTTTTCATACTTGTATATGTAATAAATGATAAACTCCAACACCATAATAAACCTTCACATTTTAAAAATATGCTATTAATAATTAAGCCACAAATTAATATTTTCACTTTCTTGCCTTAGTTCAGTGACTTGTATGACTTAGTGGGTGGGTGCTTCACAAATGTATGTTTACCTAATTCATAACTAAAAGGTTTAAAACCAACACTCCATATTGGACTAACCTGAGTACAATTCACATGCAATATGGCTATTACCTACTGTGGTTATCTCCACTGTACCTAGTAAATTACAATATTTCCCCCATATTCTCCTTGGAATTCAATAAAACTAACTATATCAAAAAGGCATTTAATTAACAGAGGGGTTAGCAGAACACATAAGTGGTCAAGCAAAATGTAGCACAGTGGAATTCTCAGATGCATCCCATTGGCAAGCAGACAAGGGCATTTAAATTTAGCCCGATTATTTTAGGCAGCATCATGAAAGAGATATATAAACAAAATGAAATTAATAGAATCTAGTTTTCCTTTTCTTTCAATGTGCTACCATGGGGGTAACAATATCTTTAATTATGGAAGTGTTCATCTCTAAGAATCACAAAACACTTTTAATATTTCTATTCTGTAAATTATGTAATTTTAATTAAAAGTTCAAAGAAGTTGTTATACAGTGAAGAAACCAAAGCACAAAAGAAATCAGGAAATACCTGTTGTGGTACAATAAACTAGTAGTCAAATATATAAGGAATGTAAAACCTACAGTTTAAAAAATTTTCAATTTAGTAATCAGGAAAGGATCTGTTTGGCAGATCCTCAAAATGTTAAAACTGAATATGTTTATGTAATATTAAACATAATCCAACAACTACATTTCTAGGTATATAGCCAAAAGAACTGAAAACAGGTGTTAAAATTAAAACTTGCATACAAATGTTCATAGTAGCACTACTCACAATAACCAAAAGATGGAAGCAATGGAAATGAACATCAACTGATGAATGTATATCCATAATATGGCATAATATGGATCATAAAACATGATATATCCATAATATGAAATATTATTCAGTGATAAAAAGGAACAAAGTAGTGATACATGCTATACCATAGATGAATCTTGGAAACATGCTAAGTGGAAGAAACCAGATACAAAAGGCCGTATGTGATTTCATTCATATGAAATGCTCAGAATAGGCAAATCTATAGAGCCCAAAAGTCGGTTAATGTTTGCCTAGGGATGGTGGACAGAAAAATAAGGAATGACTACTAACAGGTATGGGGGTTTGAGGGGGGTAAAAAAGTGTTCTAAAATTGGCTGTGGCAATGGTTGAACAATGTTGTAAATATATGAAGAGCTATTTTAAACTTTAAGAGGCTGAATTTTATGTTATGTAAATTATACCTCAAAAAAGTTGCTCAAAACAAACTGAACTAAAAATAAAATCTACATTAAATGCCATTGGTGTTCACTGTAAAGTGGTCAATTTTATGTTATATGAATTTCATCTTAATTAAAAGAAATAAAATACAACCTAAATTTTTCATTTTGTACTCTAAGAAGTTTTCATTTATTATCATATCCCACTTTAGTTACTTTATTTTAGCCCCTTAGTGCCTATGCAGTTTACGTAAGTATTCCAATATGTCAAGGTACACTTTATTCAGCTACAGACTTGACTATAATGTATCGCAAATAAATAACAACCAATTAATAATTCAACAATTATTGATGCCTCTAATCCCAGCTACTCAGGAGGCTGAGGTGGGAGAATCTATTAATTGATACAAGAGAAAATAAATAAATAATAGTGCAAGTGGGGGGTATGCAGGAGGCTCATATATGTAAGTGACTTAGAACAGCATGGGACCCAAAATAAATGAGGTCATTATTATTATCTGAGACCAAGCCCTCCACTAGTGCAATGGATTCCATTTCTTCATGCCAACTCAAATAATTTACTATTTACTTAATTATTATTTCCATGGTTTTTTGGGGAACAGGTGGTATTTGGTCACAGAGTAAGTTCTTTTTTTTTTTTTTCAGTGATGATTTATGAGATTCCGGTGCACCCATTACCTGAGCAGTATACATTGAACCCAATTTGTAGCCTTTTGTCTGTTACCTCTTTCCCACCATTTCCCATTCAGTCCCCAAGATCCACTGTATCATTCCTATGCCTTTGCCTCCTCATAGCTTAGCTCCCACTTACAAGTTAGAACATATGTTTGGTTTTCCATTCCTGAATTACTTCACTTAAGTCTCCAGTCCCATACAGGTTACTGCAAATGCCATTAATTCATTGCTTTTTATGGCAGAATTTACTATTTGAATATTTCCTTTTCTCTGCAGCATCATAAATGTCTCCCTCTTTGTTTGGAACATTTCTATTAGCATACAAATGTAGTATAATATCACCCATTTAAAAAACAACCTTCCTAAGTCTCATGTCTTTACTCAGGTACAAGAGCATTTCTGTGCTTCCTTTTATAGCAAACGCAGTAAAATATTTGTTCATATTCTTTGCTGCTACTTCCTCACCTCTTATTTTTTTTCTTTAACAGTAGTTTTTAATTTCTCTATTGAAACTCTTCTTTTCAAAGCCAACATTCTCATGGATCTTGCCAAATCCAGTCAGCAATTTTGACGGTTCTCATCTTACTCAATTTCTTTACGGCTTTTGTCAATTGATCACACATTTCATCTTGAGACATATTCCACCTGGCTTTGGGGCTGCTACACTCTCCTAGCTTTCCTTCTTATTCCCTTTGCACTCCTTGGTCTTCTGTGAAGGTTCATCTCTTCTGCTAAACAACTAAAATTTAAATACCTCAAGATTTAGTACTTGGATTTCTCTGTCTACACTCGCTATCTTGATGATATTTATACAGACTCATGGTTTTAAATACCATTTACATGCCAAGTCTTCTCAAATGTATGTCTGCAATTCATATTTCTTCCAGGAACTATAGATTCCAACGTTTAATTGCCTACTCAACAGCTACATTTGAATATAGAGAAGGCCTCACAAACCTAACGCAGATAAAACTGAACACTTGTTTTTTTTTTTTTTTTTTTTTTTGAGACAAGATATCTTTCTGTCACCAAGGCTGGAGTGCAGTGGCAGGATCTTGGCTCACTGCAACCTCCACCTCCCATGTTCAAGAGATTCTCCCACCTCAGCCTCCTGAGTAGCTGGGATTAGAGGCACATGCCATCACAGCCCAGATAATTTTTGTATTTTTAGTAGAGACTGGGTTTCACCATATTGGTCAGGCTGGTCTCGAACTCCAGACCTCAGGTGATCTGTCAACCTTGGCCTACCAAAGTGATGAGATTATAGGCGTGAGCCATTGCACCCAGCCTGGATTCTTGATTCTTAACAACTTCCCACCAACATAAACTTCCTCATCTTAGTAAATGACACCACAATCTATCTGATACAAATAGAAAACATCCTTGACTCAGCTCTTTTTCCAATACTCTACATTCAACTCAACAGCAATTCCTATTAGTCCTACCTTGGCATGCAACCTGAATCACCTCTTCCCACCATTGTCATTGCTGCCACTTCAGTCTAACAACCATCATTTCCCAGGGAAACACTACAATAGCTTCCCTACTGGTGTATCTACTACGACTGGATGAACCAGAATGGTCCTGAGAAAACTTTAATGATGTTGACAGCACTGCTTTACCCACAGTGATCTCATGCCTGCCTCAGAGATCTACACTGATCTAAAAGCAGTTCATGAGGCCCTAAATGATCACTTACCTTATTTCAGATCGCTCTCCTTCATGCTCACCACTAGCCTCCTTTTTTTTCTACAAATATCCTAGCTTTTTTCTCATCTCAGGGCCTTTCACACTGTAGTCCTTACTGTCCAAACACTCTACCACCAGATTTTCACATGACTTGTTCTCTTACTTCCTTTAGAACTCTCTGCTCTAATGCCTCCCTCTCTAAACAGTCTTTCAAGACCAGTCTACCTAAAATAGTTATTCACTCTATTTTTCATAAGTCTTTCCCTTATTCTCTCTGGTTTTTATGGGAGCACTTCTATAGCAAAAATCATATACAAGTTTTAAAACTTATTTGTTATCTTACTTTATAAATGTTATTTTATAAAATGTTAGCTCCATGAGAGCAGAAGCACGTAACCTGGATATGGTATAGCCACTCAACAATTATCTTTTTGAATTCACAGATTTAAATATGAAATTTTCTATTTAATCTTACCGACAAATAGATGCATTAAAGAGGTCTAAGTGTCAGTCAGCCCTATGTATTACTAAAATTTGAATATGCTTAACTAAATCACTGCTTTTCTAGGCTACTAAAGCCAATATTTTCTATCTTTCTCTTCTACCAGTAGAATATAATGGGCCCAAACTGGAATATTTTAGGTTTTGGATACTTCTAAAATTCGGGTAAAATCAAAAATAGTGTATATGTATATAGTGTATGTAGTAGAACTGTGATGAACATTTCTTTGTGAGAAACAAGAATATTTCAGAACACTGATATTCAATTGTCTTTCTTGCTCAGAAACAACTGTATTATATTTATCATATGTAAAAAATAAATAAGGCAGGAGTATAAACAGAAAACCAATGTTTTTCAGTTGAATGAGCCAACTTTAGGGAAATGGTTATAAGTTTAAATACATGAATGGCAAATGAAAAAGCATAAAATGGTATTGAATCTATTCATATCTATTATTAGAGACAACCCTTATATATCCAACACGCAATTGAAACACTCAATCATCTGAAGGTTTTCAACCACAAAATCCTTCACAGTATTCTTGGTTGGCTGATAAACTGAAATCTAAGTATAATAGTAGTCACTAATCCAGGTTTTAAAGAAATATATATTCAAGATATATTATATTCAAAATCTAATTCCTAGAAATTTCTCTAACAATTATTTTAATAAATAACACATTTACAAACCTGCAGACATGGTTCTAAGTATCTCACATATATTAAATCACATAATCCTTGTAACAAACCCTTTTCTAGCAGGAAATCTGTCAATTTCTTTACTTAATTCAAGGACTAAAAAAATAAAAATAAAAAAGACCCGTAGGCCAAACCAGTCCAAGCATCTATTTCTGTAAATCAATATTTATTGGAAAACAATCACACTCATTTTTATTAACATATTGTCTATTACTGCTTTCAGGCTACAAAGGTAGAGCTGAGCAGTTGCAAGAGATACTATGTGGTCTGGAAAGCCAAGCATATTTTCTATCCAGCTCTTTGTATAAAAAGTTCACAGGTCCCCAGTTTAATCTAATAATACAAAGTTTGAGACTGGGCATGGTGGCTTACGTCTGTAATCCCAGCACTTTGGGAGGCCAAGAAGGGTGGATCATCTGAGCTAGTGAGTTTGAGACCAGCCTGGCCAACATGGTGAAACCCCATCTCTACTAAAAATCCAAAAATTAGCCAGGAGTGGTGGCGTGTGCCTGTGATCCCCAATTACTCAAGAAGCTGAGGCAGGAGAATCGCTTGAACGTGGGAGGCAGAGGTTGCAGTGAGCCTAGATCATTCCCACTGCACTCCAGCCTGGGAGAGACAGATTGAGACTCTACGTCAAAAAAAAAAATTGGCATAATTTCCCATAAGCTAGTTATTTAATAAATATTTGGTTGTGTGCTTTTAGTAGTATCAACAGAGAGAAACAGAGCATAGTCAGTTGTTTCTAAATATTAGGTATCAGTTTCCAAATTTTGGCTTTTCACTATGAAATCTTCAAAAGTTAGCCAGGACACTTAAATGTATAAAACATCAAATAATATAATGAAAGCTTTTCTTTTCAAAGTCTTAATAAGCTCTTGGGCAAAGGAATGCATTTCTCCTGCAATGCACCTGGTCCCACTGGAGCCTGTCCTATCCAGTGGCAAGTGTCTCCCTTACACATCTTACCCCCAGCACTTAACACAGGGAGTAGCCTGAAGTTAAGCCTCTATGAATGTTTTGGCACAGATTCATTAACATGGTAAATACTTTGCACGTAACTGGAACTCTTTTCTCTGCCCAATTTAATCATCAGATTGCACAACTGAAGATTACATGATATTCTCTAGGACTCTCATGCTGTTTGTTATATCTGCTCATAAATCAGGATCCAACTAAAGTAGAAAACTTTAGTTTCTGCAAGGAAAAAATTACTAGTACAGTAAAAGACTTGAGAAACAAAGCATAAATGTTGCTAACGATAATAGCATTATACAATAGTCCCCATGGGTACTCACATAAGGATTACATAAAGATATAAATAAGCACACAATAAGTTGTATGAATGTTTTAAAGAATACCTGTTGAAGGTAAAAACCAAAACTATTGACTAATCTGACAGCTAGTGTTTCGTAAAATACTTGTAACACTTTAGATATAAATTATCTAAAATTATTTCTTCAAATTTTCTTCTAAGCATTTATATTTCAAAATCATGAAAAATTAATCAGTGTTTCTTTTTTTAAAAACACTCCTCATTAATTCCATTGCTGCAGGACATTGAATTATACCAACCTTTGCCAAGTCATTTCTAACAACTTGCATTCTGAAAAATGTCCTCTAAGTATATTATTCCACGATCTAGGTCAAAAAAATAGAAAAATAAATACTAAAAATAGTAAAAGATAAAGTTCTAAAATCTTAGTAAACAAAGTTTGGGGACCTTTTTGAGATAGTGGAAAGGGCTAAGGGATGTTGTACATCTTTCTGTTTTAGAAGTCCTAATGAGGGTGTGTGTGATAAAGTTATAAAATCTTAGTAAACAAAGTTTGGGGACCTTTTTGAGATAGTGGAAAGGGCTAAGGGATGTTGTACATCTTTCTGTTTTAGAAGTCCTAGTGATGGTGTGTGTGAGGAGAGACGAAACAAATTGCTCAATGAAAGTAATGGGGTCAACCCTCAGTCTCCTTTAGGGATGCTGTAAATTGCGATGTACTATTTCTTATGTAGCTTCCAGCAATTTCATTTTAAAGTCCACTGTAGCTCATTTCAGGATGCATTTCTCTTTGTAAACTGAAGTGTTCTTTCAGCCAACCCTTACAATCTTGAGTTTTCCTCTTTAAATGCCTTCATTTTCAGCTCAAAACTCCAAGTCTCCCATCTTGAGAAAAGTGTTAAAGCCTTTATAATAAGAAATGATCTCTCTTTATTGGTCCCACTATGTTTTGCCCTCTTTTTGTGTGTTGCATTCATCTTGAATATTAGCTACATGTCAAACATGCTGGCTTGTAACTACTGGGACAGTCAGAGAGCTACAGAATATAAAGCAACGAAATAGGCTTCCTGACCTTACTATTATCAGTATGCTGTTCTCTCCTAGGGAGCCTTTTGTGAAAGTCAGACTGATCGATTGTTGTCACTTTTTATGTTGAAGAAAGACATACTGAGCACCCTTTTGACATTCTTAGCTTACTCAGTTATACCATAAGTGGCTGTCTTGTTTCCTTAAGGAAAAATATTAATGCTGCTGCTAAAATAGGGTGGGTTGGTTCCTTATCTAGTTAACACTGTGCTTGGATGAAATCTATTTTTTCAGCAGTATTATTGAGAAAAAAAATCTTGCATATAGATTTATTAAATAAAAGTTTATAACAGGGAACAATAAAATATAATAATTTATATATTATGATAGTCTCTTACACGGTAAAATAATATGGCTAATGTAAATGTTTAAAGCGATATTGGCTTAAAGTATATCTAGATTTCACTTTCAGAATGCCTTTCTCAGTCAAAAAAATTATTAGATTAGTAAAATCCTAGAGACAACTTGGCTAAATATGAGGCATTTCTCACTTCACAACACAAGCAAAGAAAAGGAAACAGGCCAGGCATGGTGCGGTGGTTCAGGCCTGTAATCACAACACTTGGGGAGGCCGAGGGAGGCAGATCAGGCTTCAGAAGGTGGATAATTAGAAACTTCTGTGAGCTAAAAGAACATGTTCTAACCCAATGCAAAGAAACTAAGAACCTTGAAAGAAGATTTAACGAAATGCTAACGAGAATGGACAACTTAGAGAAGAATATAAGTGAACTGATGGAGCTGAAAAACACAACACAAGAACTTCACGAAGCATGCACAAGTTTCAACAGCCGAACTGACCAAGCAGAAAAAAGGATATCAGAGGTCGAAGATCAACTCAATGAAATAAAACAAGAAGGCAAGATGACAGAAAAAATGGTAAAAAGGAATGAACAAAGTCTCCAAGAAATATGGGACTATGTGAAAAGACCTAATCTACGTTTGATAGGTGTACCTGAATGTGACGAAGAGAACGAATCCAAGCTGGAAAATACTCTTCAGGATATTAT
>PVKP010006186.1:0-84778 GCA_004027715.1 Plecturocebus donacophilus
AGTCCCTCCCCTCCCCTCCCCTCCACCCTCCCCTCCAGCCCAGTGAGTGTTGTTTTCTTCCCTGTGCCCAAGTGTTCTGATTCTTCATCACCCGCCTATGAGTGAGAACATGTGGTGTTTGGTTTTGTGTTCTTGTGTCAATTTGCTGAGAATGATGATTTCCAGGTTCATCCATGTCTCTACAAAGGACATGAACTCATCATTTTTTATGGCTGCATAGTATACCATGGTGTATATGTGCCACATTTTCCTTGTTCTGTCTATTACTGATGGGCATTTGGGTTGGTTCCAGGTCTTTGCTATCATAAACAGCACCACACCGAACATTCGTGTGCATGTGTCTTTATAATAGAATGATGTATAATCCTTTGGGTATATACCCAGTAATGGGATTGCTGGGTCAAATGGAATTTCTATTTCTAGATCCCTGAGGAATTGTCACACTGTCTTCCACAATGGTTGAACTAATTTATACTCCCACCAACAGTGTAAGAGTGTTCCTATTTCTCCACATCCTCTCCAGCGTCTGTTGTCTCCAGATCTTTTAATGATCACCATTCTAACTTGTGTGACGTGGTATCTCAATGTGGTTTTGATTTGCATTTCTCTAATGACCAGTGACGATGAGCATTTTTTCATGTTTGTTGGCCTCATGTATGTCTTCTTTTGAAAAATGTTTGTTCATATCCTTGTTTAATTCCACTGTGGTCACATAACATTCTCTACATGATTTTAGTCCTTTGAAATTTGTTGAAACTTAGTGTACAGTAGAGTATATGATCTCTGTGTATCCTGGAGCATTGCAGAGTATTGGTGAATGGTCAATTTGGCAAGTGGTCTATGTCGGCAAATGTCACATGTGTACTTATAAAGAATGTGTATAAGGCAAATGTTGAATATAAGGTTCTACATATGGAAATTTGTCCAACTTTGTGTTTAAATGTTTTGTTCCCTTACTGATCTTTTACTTACTTGTTTTTATCACATCCTGAGAGCAATTCATGAAAATATCCAACTGTGGCATGGGACTTACCTATTTCTATTTTTAGTTCTGTCAACTTTTGCTTTATGTAATTTGAAGCTGTTACATCACGTGTATGTTAGTATTATTATGTCTTGCTGTGGCATTGAAACTTTTATTATTAAAAATCACTCTCCTAACCTTCAGTGATAAGTATTGCCTTAAATTCTAGTTTGAATGGTATCAAAATAGTTATGCAAACTTTGTTTATGTTTTACAAGATACAACATAACATCATTTTCCATGCTTTTTCTTTCAATGTTTTCCATGGCTATATTTATAACGTATGTCTCTTGGCATGCAGCATATATTGGAATCATTATTAAAACTCTAGTCTGACAATCTTTTATTTGGGACATTTATTTTATTTACATTTGATAACTTTACTGATAGAAATATGGTTAAGCCTGAATTTAGCTATTTGTTTTCTATCTGAAGTGTCCATTCCTTGTTCCTTTATTTCTCCTTTCTTGCCTTTTTTTGGCTCAATCAAATATGTTTCTATTATTCAATTTTTTCCCATAACCTTTTAAGTTAGGCATATTTATCTCATTTTGAGTAGTCATCCTAGAGATTTCAGTGTGGATCCCTGTCTCAGTACTGGCTAATTAAACTGGTACATTTACTACTCACTGAAACATGTAAATATGTTACGATAGTTTAAATCATTTCTTCCTTTTCACCCTTTGCACTATCATTGTTCTTGTCATTGCTTTTTCATCTGCATGTTGCAAAGCCCATGAGACATTATTCTTGTATTTGCTTTATCTCATTAACAATTATTTATATTTACTCACTGAAAAGAGTTTTTTAAGTGCTCTTTCTTCCTTCCTGCATGTTCACACTTCTATCTGGAATCATTTGTCTTCTGTCTGAAGCACATCCTTTAGTAGTAGTAGTATTTTTTGTAGTGGATCTGTTAGCAATACATTAACACAACTTTTCTTGTTTTGAAAGATGTTTTCTCTGGGTAGTTGATTCAAATATAGAAGATTATTTTTCTTTCATCACTTTAAAATATTATTCCTTGTTTTTATCACTTTTTCGGATAAAAAATGAACCGAAGTTTTATTGTTGTTCCTTTGAAGAAAACATTTCTATTTTCTCTGACTACTTTAAGATTGTTTTTGTGTCTTCAATTCAACTGATTGATGATTATGTGTATAGGTATAGTTTATGTTTTGTTTTTTAAAAAATTTCTTTCTAGACATAGGCTGAACTTCTAGAATCTATAAATTGGTATATTTTTAAAATCAGATATGGAAAATTCTGAGTCATTATTTTTTAAAATATTGCTCTTGCCTATATACCTTTTTCTTCCTGAGATCCAGTTACATTTTTGGTAAAACATTTGACAGCATTCCATACATTTCTCTCATTCTATTATTATTATTTTTTATTTTCATTATTCTTTATCTCTGTACCTCAATTGGATTATTTACTACTGAACTTTCTTAGTTTACTACTTTTACCTTCTACTGTGTCCAGACTGTTTTTAACCCATCCATAGAGTTTTTGTTGCAGATATTTTATTTTCTGCTTATATAATACTTATTTGGTTGCTTTTATGTAGATTCCAATTTTCCATGGACATTCTTGATTTCTTCATTATGTTACATCCTAAGTCCGTTCAGACTGCTATAAAAAATTATCATAAACTGGATAGCTTATAAACAATAGAAATTTATATCTCGCAGTTCTAGGAGCAGAGAAGCCCAAGATCAAGGCAGATTTGGTGTCTGTTGAGGGTCTGCTTTCTGGCTCAAAGACTGCCTTCTGCTGTGTGCTCACAGATGGGAGAGGCCAATACACTCTCTGGAATCTCTTTTATAAGGGTACTAATCCCATTCATGGGGGCTCCACCCTCATGACCTTAGATCATCTCTCAAAGGCCCCATCTCCTACTGTCATCACCTTGGTGGTTTGGATTTCAACCTATAAATTTTGAGAGTGACAGAAACATTCAGTCCATTACATATCTTTCTTTTCTATCTCGAATATATTAAACATGTTTATTTTAAAATTTTCTATCTATTAATTCCAATATATGAAAACCTGTGGGTGTTTCTAAAATATATGCCTTTTCCTCTTTGTTTTTAGTTATTTTGGATTCTAGCATGCCTCATACATTTTTATTGGATTTCAGACATTGAGAATAAGAAACTGTAGCACCTCTGCATGGCATTAGATTTTTACTTGAGAATGAGAAAAAATTTTTATAACAAGCAGATACAGTAACAGTGTATTACTTTGCCTCCTTCAAAGTGTGATTTTAAACTTTATTAGTGTTGTTCCTATAAATTTTCTCTTAAAGTCATGAGTCATAATCTTAGGTGACGACCCTATCTCCAGGGTCATGGTCCTTCTTGAGACTCATGTAAAAGCTCAGTGTGTTTATAAAGATATTTGCATCTTTCTAAGGCTTCAGCTAATCTCTTTCTTTTCAGATCATGTTGCTGAGACAATCCCTGCTTGGGGTCCCAGATGCTGTTTTCCACTGGGTTTCTTGGAGTTTCACCCTGTGCATGTGGAGCTTACAAGTTAATGCATTTCAGTCAGGCATGTACGTAGGAGGGAAAATGATGGTTCACTGGCTATGTGTATTTTTGGGTTAGGATCAGTAGGATTGTGGAGCTATACTGACTTGTCCCCTTGTGTGATGCCCCACGGACCCATTTTGCAGGGGGCTTTGCATCTCTTGCCCTTTCCTGCACCAGCATCTAGCTCTTTTGTAAGATAAGCAATCCTACAGTATACCAGCAGTTTACCAGGTGGTTCAAGTTCCTGATACCCAGTATGTCCTGGGAAAGAGAACAGACGTCCCTTATTCCTGATGTAGCTCCCACAATCTCCAGCCAATCAGCACTAAGAGCCCGGGAAACTATTAGCTACAAATTCCTGCGTGGGGGCGAGGGGTTTCTCTGGGGTCCTCCTGCCTGTGCAGCTAGGCTCAAGGTTTAGCTTATCATGACCTTTCTGTCATTTTCATGGTAAAAAAACACACTCCCACGTGGAGATTTTTATACGCTAATGATACTTTCAATACATGTGAGAGCATGTAGATGTTGAGCACATGTACCAACCGCAGGTTTGCCTTTGCGTGTCTGACCTCTCCAGTATTTTACGAATGTTTGCGTACAACTCCCATAAAAGGAACTCCTCTTAGGACACTAGCTGTCATCTCTCCCTTTGAGCAGCCCACGCTGCCTCTCAGAGTGTAGTTTTGCTTTGCAATAAACTTTTTTGCCTGCTCTTACTTTGGACTTGGTTCCAAATTTTTTGTTTGGTGAATGAAGTCAAGAACCTGAACCAGCCCACCAGTGACATTTTCAGATTAGTCAATACTGGCAAGTAATTTACTAAAGTGGATTAAATAATTCATATTTCCACTAATAAGGATAAAATTTCTTATTGTTTTACATCTTTGTTAATTCTGCACATTATAGTACAATTTTATTACGGAATTTTCCCACCAAATGTCAAGATAGTTGTATCCTAATCATTACTGCAACCAAAAGCTGGTCCCTACATTTCTAAATGCATCTTGGGAAAAGTAATATCTCTGTTGATAACCACTAAAATATTCTCTTCTTGGATAGTCAAATAAAGCTATTTAGGTTCCAAGGGAATTCTCCAAAGTTGAGGGCAGCAGTGTAGAGCTCTTAACATGTGACAACCTTTACTGCTATTTTATTGTGCTCATCACTTTTTTGGTGATTATTTGTTTAAACCTGTCTCCACATTTGACTGTAAAAATCATGAGTTGTCTTTGTTTGCTACTGTTGCTGGCAAGTGACAATCAATAAATTATTGTAGATTGAAATAATTTCTGAATGCTTAATACTTTAATTGATCAGAAAGCTGCTATGGGCAGAGAAAGAGAGAGATTAACAGTGAGATCCTGGATGGGAAAATGAGAAGGTCACTGTGTTTGCCATCAGGTGGGCATGCAAAGCTTTACAAGAAAATAGAGGCCGTCCTCAGGGCTAGAACTTGGGTTTAAAGCCTGCTGCATACCCAAATAATCTGTTGTGGATGGAATATTCTGTCTTGAATGGAAAGGTCTCAGTTTGACTTTGGATAAAGCCCACCTTGTGAACTTGTTACCAAGATTAACATACTTTCAAAAAGAGTCCATATTATTTTCCAGTTACCTATTTTGAACAACAATGACAACAAACATGAAGTAATCTTAGAGATTCCAGTGACTCCTTATTCCTCTCAGCACATCTATATGATAAGCTTTCCAATTCCCATTTAATAGGCAAGAAAAGTCACTGAAACATTTTCTTGGATGTGGACAGATGTTTTAAAACAGTCCCTGTGCTATTTTTAAAAAGAATATCACCTACTCAGCTATGTGACAACTTTATTGACACTGTGGTCACATGAAATTTATGTTTTATGGTTCCCCTTTTACCTGTAAATTAACCAATCACGGAGGTTACTTGACCCAGACAGAGCCCTAAATCAATTTCACTGAGTTATTTGAACTTTGCTCTAGTGGTGAAATAAATAGCAGTGTATCTACCACTGCTGTGAAGACAGACATCTTGGTACATCAGTGTTTAGTGATAACAACTTTGGAAAAATAAAATGCCATGCGAATTGGTGATAACTATATGCTGAAACACAGCAGCTTTAATTTTTTACTATATAAACAGCCAAAGTTTCTATTATTATTATTATTACTAAGTGTGTTTTGATCTGCTGTGCTGTACTTAGTTTCTAAATAAAGAAATCTATACTATTGATAAAGACTTAGATCTTCCAACTTTAGTTGATTTTGATATTTATATGGTGTTAATCTCATTTGTTCTACTTGGTGGAATTTTGTAAAATTCATATTTTAGTTGTGTTCAGCAGCCAAATGTACTTTTTATAATCTCTTCTTTTTCTTTCAGTTATTTCTAATATATAACTCTATGCCCACAAAAACATATATGATTTTTGAGATATGTGTTTTGTTGTTATCTTGGTGTACTAGTTGATAGAAGGGGCTTAATTGTTTTACCGCCAGAGATCAGACTTTGATTTTGAGATTTTTATAATTGAAACACAATTATGTAATAACAATATGTTCATATAAAGCCTTGGTCACATATCACATATTTTATATCAAAAGCAAGATAATTTGTATTTAGAGGATCTACCCTAGCAGAAAAAGTCAAAGTTAAGATCTCATTGATAGCAGATATGTCACAGTTGTTTTCCATTCATCATATGCTGGCTGGGTTTTGCAAGGAGTTGGCTGGATTAGAGAGAGTTTTGAAATCAGAAGAAAAAAAAAAAAGTCCTGGCATTGTAACCTGTGAGGTCCCAGAAATGTCAGGGAAAAATAATGTTGTTTTTATAATTTTTGTGAGTGAATCTTGAATTTCCAAATTGTTAACTCCAGAGATAACGCTCTGTGGAGACTGCTTCCTGGATGCTTTGAACCCGCTGCACACTGTTTTAATGAACTGTAAATACACTGTAACATATACAGGCATTTTAGCAGTTAAGAAAAACTCAACAGCTAATACAGTGCCTCATGTGTCTTCAATTTTATATTACAAACATTTAAAATGCATGTGTATATTTTATAGATTAGATTGTAGAATGTATACAGTTTAGGATACTGGTCAATTCAATTAACCTGTAATTAACATCATAATAGTGTTTTGATTTTAAGTGAACTTTGCAATGTTATTGTCTACTCTTTCTTGTATCTTTGTCACCCAAGAATAAAGTAAACTTCTCAAGTAAGAGATTTGCTTTAATTACCTTTCATGTTACTTAAAATCATTTGTGCAATTTGTGTTTTCCGCATCAGTAATGATGGAAAAAGTAAAACAGCAGTAAGAACGCAGCAGATATGTATTGCATGAACTCTATGGAACACAGTTTAGTAAATGTGGAAGGATATGGAAAAGAGTTCAATCTGACATTTTGGACTTTGCAATCCAAGAAGGAAGAGATAGAAATCATATTACAAAGAAGAAAGGAAAATGCTAAATGGAAGTCCAACTACATGATATATTCATGTAGAAGAACAACTCCCTAAAATCAAGAAAAAATGGTGGTAGAAGAAACAGCAAGGTAGTCAGAGAAGATGAGTTAAATGCGAGCTGAATTTTGGGGGAAATAGAGAAGAATAGAATTTCCAGAGGGGAATAAGAAAGAATGAGCTAACCAGGTTGGGAGAGGAAAACATTCCTTTTCATTTTTTTTTCAGATTACTTTTGTTGTTATTTGTGGAACAAGATAAAAAACTATAAATAGTTAGAATTTGTGAGTTTATAGCATTGTCATATGTAGACAACAGAATCTCTCTAGGTAGGAATATAGTTTAATTCTACAAGAAAAAAGGAACTGGGATTTTGAAACATACTCTGCACAAAAAGACTAAAAACGTGTTATTACTCAGTAATTAATACTATTTATTTTCCATAATTTAAAAATACCCAGTGAATTAGAATACCTGAAAACTAATTAAGTATGAAAAATTTGTTTTTTGTTGACACAGTAAAAAGTAAACAGAAAATTTTTCTTAATATCCTGTCTTGCTACACTTTTTATTACTTTCAAAATACATTAACTATGCATTTAATTTACATTTTACTTTGTCCTTTAGAGAGTTTCATAAATTTTAAGTTTTTCTTCTAATATGCTCATGTTTATTGTTTAGAAATAATTTATACATGAGTTGCATAATGTATAATTCTGGTGCATATATATATATACACAAATATTTTTGTAAATATTGTTAGAATCGTGCATATATGAAAAATTAAAAGTTTTATATCTGTTTATTGCATTATAATGAAACACATTAATAATAAATACTCTAGGAAAAAATTGTTTGAATAAGAAAGTATTGAACACAGAAATTTAGTAGGAAAGGAAATAGAAAATACTATTTATTTGTTCACACTAATAAGGAAATGCCATAAGGTAAAGTATATAACAAATTATAAAAGTACATATATGAATAATTTATACACAATATATCTTAAACATTGAATAAAGGACTCAATGGAAAATTCTTAGAGCATTTACAATATTGTTCTTGAAACTTTAAAAATATTTAAGTATATCTGTATATTTGAGAATCTTGGTGCCTACAATTTATCTTTATCTCATCATCTTTTGTTACTTTTTTTGGCCTAAAACAATTTCTTCAAATTAATAAGATTCATATTGTACCTAACTTTAGCAGTAGATGAATTATGACTCTTCCTAATTCTGCATTTTATGGGATTTGATGGCATAGAATATGCTGTCATTTTCCATTAAACATATATAAAAAATTTGTGTAAATATTTTCATATTTACAAAATCTCAAAATAGAAATATTCATTAGTCATATGATCTCCTTCCCCATTTAATTATATTGACATTATTTGGGATCTAAACTGCTACCCATCTAAAAGCAACTTTTTGAGAGAAAAAGACACACTACAAATATAAAAATTTTATCAATTGTAGAAACATCAATATGGGCAAAGTGTGCAAAGATATGAGTATATATTCATCTATAGGGAGACATATGCCTGTATTCCATAGCTAGCATGTATTCACTTATTTAACAGAAATACTGAGTACCTGCCATATGTGTGGAAGAGAGTAGTTTTCAACAATAGGAAAATAAATTAGAGGTAGTCTACACCTGAGAATTTGCAATCTCTTACCTGAGATAAACAAATAATTTCAATAAAATGTTGTGTTATAATAGAAATGTGGCTAAAATACTAAAAAGGAGCCCTCATAATGTTCCCTATTAATATTACTACAAGAGTGGTTTATGGGGTAAAATACCCATTGTTCTATTGGCATGGCTTGAGCCATTCAAATATTAAAGGGAATTGTGGGGTTTCTTTGATTTTAGCAAAGGGATACAATGAGTTGTTCTCATCATTGCCTGGCCATTGCCAGAGAGTTTTACATAACGTTACTGTTGAGAATCCCTGGCCAGACCTCGCTCTTATTCAGAAACTAAGCTTATGTCATCTTATAATAGAAACGTAATGGGCTAGAAGGTCCCAAACAAGGCAAACTGAGCCTGCATTAGATGCCTTTGGCTGTCAGGAATTGGAGCTTGGAGTCTTGAATTTTCTCTCACCACACCCTATCTGCCATCTCTCTCCTCCATCCATGCCATTTCATGCAGTTGCTGCCTGTCCTAAAGGGGTGAACATGTTAGATGGAGAAGTTTCAGTTGCAGGAAATTGTTCAAGAACAAATCGTCAGCCACATTTTCCTGACTTCAGATTTATGAAACTTAATCCATTCATTTTCATTCCTCTTTGGAGCCAGGGACAGATGTGTCTCTTTCCTACTTTGATATGTATTTATTATTTTCTATCTGCCTATTTATCAACCATATATCTATACACATGTACATATGTCTATATACATGTACATGTGTGTATATGATTTCATGTTCTCAACTACTTTACTTTAGAATATAAAATCCCTCACTTCATATTTCTTTTTGTAAATGATGTTTCAATTTTACATTAGAGAACAGCAAAATGTAATGTGCTTGTTAATAAATTGTTCCTTTGTGCTTCTCATGCCTCGTGTACTGTTTCCTATTTTGCCTTAATGTCAATTGCAATATTCCCTTCTGAGAATGAAATTGATGTAAAATATAAGATTCATGATTTAATTTTCATAACACAATAGCTGAATTGGAAGGCACTTGGCATTTATAATGTGCCAATTTTAAAAATAGCTAAGACATGTTTTTGTGTCACATCGATTATTCTTAATAAAAATGTATATATTTACTCAACCCCTTATTTTTGCAGAACATATTGATGCTCTGAAAGATGACTCCAGAAGAGTATGAGGATACATACACTGTCTACACAGGACTACAAGGTAATTTTTAGAAATTGTGCAGGTTTGGTGCCTATGGGGAGCCAGAAATCGTAATCACTGCATAGCAGAAAGAGCAATCAGCTGGTAATAGGGAGGTACTAAGCAGACAAAGACAATATTGCTTAGGATAGCCTTGTGGCAATAATAACAGGATCAGGGCCAGTAATTAGGCAATTTGTGGCAGTGGATGGGAAAAGACAAAGAGTTATCTGTGATTAACCTACATACCCAGGCACTTAGATTGCTGAAGAATCACAGATGGCATTAAAAAAAAGTGTGTAGATGAGTTCCAAATTGTGTGCACTGAAAATACAAGTTGATATATTTTTCTAAAAGGAGGCCATTTTATACTATTCTTACACAAAATCACAAAGTTGTTTAGAAAAAAACATCAGAAGGAACAAAAGAAGTGGAAGGATATGCAATCATTGTAAAGGGAGAAACAGAACAGAAAAGAGTGATCAGAAGGAACTCTCCACAATCAACCTATACAAATACAAACAAAATGATTTAGAAATTGTTCCTGTCCTCAAGGGGTTTATAGGTTAATGCAGGACACATGCGCATGTGTGTATACACACATGCATGCGTGGATGTATAAATATAAAATAAGACAAGATGTTATAAATGCTACAATAAAGTTTAAAAACATATCTGGATACTGAGAATTTAGTAATTCTTTTTATGTGTGAGGGTAGGAGATTTTACAAAGGCCAAATAGAACATGTGATGTTTATGCTACAGCTTGATAATTGAGAAGAGTTTGGAGAAGTAATGTGGACAGAAAGTAGGAAATGCAGAATTCGAAATTAGTGCCCAAGGTCAGAGGGGACAAGATAAGAGCATGATTCAATGCAGAGATTGTAGCCAATGCACAAGATTGTATGTTCCTTTACATATGTGTCTATGTGTGTGTGTGAGTGTTTCCTGACACTAGCTTTCCTGGGGTCAGGTATAATGATAGAACCTCAAATGGGAATGAGTGTGAACATTGATTGTTAGAAAGCCTAGCTGCTAAAAATAAAAAAAGTGTGGTGGTTAGAGCTGGGCAGGTCACTTAAGCTTTGCTAATTCTCAAATCAACACAAACACTTTGCGAGAGATACATCCTGGTTAGGTGAGCAGAGAGTACTTGTGAAAGATCATAAGCTCCCAGTATACTTCTAGTACTTGTTTAAATCATACTACATAAAGTAGAATATCTGATCACTGAAATATTACAGTGAATATTATTGCTTATCCTTATCTATTAGGAAAAGAAAGCTAGAAGGGAGAAATTCTCAAGTTATTTTCCAGGTGACTAATTTATCTAATGATGAGAAACTACACAAATCTTTAAAAAATAGCTTCATTCTTCAGATTTACAATAAATGAACCAAAGCATTATTGACAGAATACTATAATAATTAAGATTGCTCTAAAATGGTTGAGATTAGCCAAACTCTCAGATAAAGCAAATGAGCTAAGAGGTACAGAAAAAGTAATCTGCCTTGAATCCCATTTTCTCTTTATTTGGCACCAAACAGCTGAATAAAACTGGTGAAGTTTCAGTCTCTTTAATACAGAAATAGTTTTTGATACCTGATGATATCATCAGGAGCTATATCTCTTGTGTGAGTGATTTTTTTACTGTGAAAACCAAGGTGATGTATTCTTTGCCTATTGCTGTGTAACAGATAGTCCCTGAACTTAGCAATTTAAAATAAGAAACAGTTGATGTTTCATGATTTCTTTGGGTCAGGGATCTGTGTGTGGCTTAGTTGTATGTTTGCGGTTTAGGGTCTCTCACAAGGCTGAAATCAAGGTGGTGGCCAGGGCCACAGTCCTTTCAAGGCTCACCTGGGTGAAGAAGGATCCACTTTGAAGGATCCTTGGGTCATTGTCAGGCCTCAGAAGATCCATTTCCAGGCTAACTCTCATGCTTACTGTCAAACATCAGGACTTTGCTCCTTGTTAACTGGAGATCTCTCTGAGTTGGTTTCCTCCCATGTGGCCTCTCCGTAGGACAGCTGAAAATATGGCAACTGGCTTCCCTTTAAGCAAGCAATTAAGAGAAGAAGAGAGATCATCTAAGAGAGAAGCAAAAGTCTAACATCAGAAGTGGCATCCCATCATTTATGTTGTATCCCACTCATTAGATGCAAGTCACTAGGTGTAGCCCACACTCAAGGGGAAGAGATATCACAAAGGAGGGAATACCAGGAAGTGGGGATCACTGAGGGTCATAATGGAAGTTACCTACTACAATGTGGCCTCAGATTTTAGTTTCTTTGAAAAATCATTCACAAACTCCAAAACCCCAGTTAATGGTTTTGTAGTTCACTAAACAATTCTGTTTGATTTGCTGTCAAATTTTTAGTTGTCTGTATTTATTATGATAAGCTGCAGCATTTTTTTTATTTATGAAAATAAGGACACTGAAAACACAAAGGTGTTGCAGAATATGGGAAATCTATACTTATCAAATGCATGGAAGATGATGCAAAATACCGTCAACATCCCATTTCTCTTGTGAAATTTGTTATCAGTGGAGGGAAAATAATGCTATACTTAAAAGCCTGTAGGTAACAGCAGATGGTCAAAGTCAAAACAGTTTTGATTTATTCTTCAGAGGGTGTCTAAACTGGACATATAGTTGAAATTTTGTATTAAATGAAATTGAATTGGTTCATGGATTTCTTCTTTACATATATTTACTAATACTGATGTATTACAAATGCTGTATTTTATAAGATCCATAGTGTATTTTGTTTTTATCTATCTTTGAAGAGCAATCAAGAGACACAAAATCAGATAAGAAATTTGAGGAAGGGTCTTTAGGGATTACATATGTATTTGTTTCCATAAGTGGACACATCTTACTGATAGGCAATAATTACTAATGGAAAGAGCTCAGTAACTGGTTTTTAATATTTCAAAATCACTAATGTAAGATGAATATTTTGCCATGATAAAATTGTATAGATTAAATCATTAATTTATTTGCTTTTGTCTGTAGTTATCTCACTGAAATATGAAAATTGTCATGTATCAGGAGTTCTCATTAGCATATATTTGCAGATGTGTGTGTGTATATGTGAATATATGTATGTATGAGGGTATATATGTATGTGTGTGTATATATATGTGTGTGTGTGTATATGTATGTATATATATACACACAAACATACACACACACAATAGTGGTAGTCAAATTATTATTGAGTAAATTCAGTTGACGAGCAACACACAAATATTACTAGTTTTTTAAAAAATATTGAAAGCAACTACTCAACCCCTCTGTTTACAAATGAGGAAAATTTGACACAGAAATAAAACTGACTTCTTGCAATACACATAGCTATTTAGTGGCAAATTTGATATTACAACCAAAACTTCTGATTGTTCTATTTCTTTATTCTTAAAAAAAGGGATAAATGTGCAGAACATGCAGGTTTGTTATATAGGTATGCGTGTGCCATGGTGGTTTGCTGCACCTATTGACGCATCCTCTAAGTTCCTTCCCCTTGCCCCACACCCCTCAACAGCCCCTGGTGTGTGTTGTTCTCTCTGTGTCCATGTGTTCTCATTGTTCAACTCCCACATATGAGTGAGAACATGTGGTGTTTGGTTTTCTTCTGTTCCTGTGTTAGATTGCCGAGGATGATGGCTTCCAGTTTCATCTACATCCCTGCAAAGGGCATGATATAATTTAGATGCATAGTATTCCATGGTGTATGTGTACCAAATTTTCTTTATCCAGTCTCTCATTGATGGGCATTTGGGTTGGTTCCATGTCTTTGCTCTCATAAATAGTACTGCAATAAACTTATGTGTGCATGTGTCTTTATAGTAGAATGATATATATTTTGGGGGGGTATATAGTCAGTAAAGGGATTGTTGGGTCAAATGATATTTTGGTTGTAGATTACTGAGGAATTGCCATACTGTCTTCCACAATGGTTGAATTAATTTACATGCCCACCAACAGGGTAAAAGTGTTCCTATTCTCCATAGCCTCACCAGCATCTATTGTTCCCTGACTTTTTAATAATCACCATTCTGACTGCCATGAGATGGTATCTCATGTGGCAAAACTCCTGATTCTTTACCCTCTTATTTTGGGTATAAACCAAGAATTTAACTTCATCTAGATAAGAGCCAACTTTTTGAACTGGAAGAAAGAAAATAATATATTTTTTAACTAGGACAAACATAAAGACAAGAATCCAGCCTACCTGGACCTCAGACATTGTTGGAAACAGTTCCTATTCAAAGGTTCCGCTTGTCCTCTGTTTTCAAAGCCTAACTTCCTTGCCTCCTTGTTCCCAGTTACAGTATACAACCTTCCAGCCATTCCCAATCTGTAACCCACTTCTGTTCCTTATTTGGCACCTTTAGTTCCAAAATTTCTCTTCCTGCTGCTGTATTTCTCACCCCTGCTCCATTTGAAGTAGCCAATCGGAATCAGCTTAGATTGTGCTGTCTGACCCCAGCCAATGAGGAATGGACACAGTACCAGGGACTGGCTGCTGTTAGGGATTAAAAACCCCTTCCCTCTTTTGTTCAGTGTGCTCTCACAGTGACCAGAGGAAGGAGCAGTACTCTTCTGCAGAAGTAAATCTGCCTTGCTGAGAAATTCTTTATTTAAAGAAATCCTTTATTTGAGTGCTCATTTTTGTGTGACTTTGAGCTCTTATTTCCAACAATGTCTTTTGCTTTTTCTGCTCCCAGGCTTTGTCCCAAGAACCTACATAGCTATGATGGACAAGGTTAAGTAATAAACCACACAGAGGCTGAAAGCTGCTGGACAAGTGCTCTGGTCACCTGTCCTTAGGGAAGAATTCTGGAAGGTATTTTGTGTATTTTCATTAGTTCTAGCTAATCTAGAACCTCATACATGTTCATTATAACAACCTTGATAATGTTTTGTTTTAAATCATCATTCATGTGGTTTGACATATGTAGAAACATTAACTGATTTGATGTATATGTTTAGATGATTGACATATATATCATCTGATCAATATCATCAGAATCAAAGATGTTGGAAATTACCATCACCCCCTCAATTTCTCCTTGTCCTTTTAGTCAATCTCTTACTCCCATATGTTGCAATAATTGATGACCTGTCTTCACTATAGTTATATTTTTTCTAGAATTTTGTATTAGTGGAATTATACAATGCAGTGTCTCTTGTGTCAAACTTCTTTCACAAAAAGGCATTGATATTATGCATATCAATGTTTCCTTCCTTTTCATTGCTAAGCAGTGTTACATTGTATGGATGTGTCATTCTTTGCTTATTCATATGTGAATGAATAAACTAGTTGTGGTATGCCCATACCACTTTCCAGTTCTATGAACATTCACATGAATTAGGAAGCTTATGTGTTCATTTTTCTTGGGTAAATGTCTAAAAGTGGTATTGGTAAATCATTTGACAAGTATATGTTTAACTATCCATGAAATTAACAAAATAGTTTCCAAAGTGTGCCATTTTGCATTCCCACCAGAACTCATCCTTATCAATGCTTGCTTTGACCAGTCTTTTTAATTTTAATCATTCTATAGCATGTATAGTGGTATTTCATTGAGATTTCAGTATGCATTTCACCTAATGAAGTTGATCAGGGATTTGTATGCGTTTTTTGTCCATTTAATATCTTTCCTGGTTATCTCCTTTCTCTCTCTAGTTCTTTCTTGGATTGTTTGTTATGTTGTTGAGTTAGAAAGAAGTCTTTGTTTTCTGGATAAAAACTTTTTAACAAATAAGTACATATGTTTTCTCTAGTATGTCTCTTGCTTTTTCATGTTAGAATCTTTCAAAAGCAGAACTTTTAAATTTTGATGGTGTATAATTTATAATTAATTTTTATGATTAATGCTTTTTAATTTTTTAAACTAATGCTTTTTTTGACTAATAAATCATTACCTAAGCCAAGGACAATTCTTTTCTCCAGTGTTTTCTTATAGAAGATTTATAGTTTTAGGTTTTCTGTATAGGCCTATGATCTGATTCAAGTTAACTTTTTATATATTACTGCTTCCATCCTGTTCCCTTTTCTATGTATATAGCCTTATGTCAGTACCATACTGGCTGACTTATGGTACTTTATAGTAAATTTTAAAACTGGGTTTATGAATACTTCAAATTTTTTCTTAATTTTCAAAAATCTTTAGGTTATTCTAATTGCTTACAATTCCATGTAAATTTTGGACTTAGTTTGTCAATTTATAAAAAAAAAAAAATTGTAAAAATAAGGTCCATCCTAGGATTTACAGATGAATTGAGTTGAGGGAAACCTAATTTCTTACTACTGTCTTTCAATCCATGAATAGCTTCTATATCTCAATTATTTATGTTTTATTTAGTTTCTCTAAGCAATGTTTTATCATTTCAAATATACAGGTCTTGCACATATTTTGCTCTATATTGTAAGTATTTGATGTTTTTTCATGTGATTATAACTTATAATTTTAATTTAAATTTCCAATTGTTCATTATCAGTATGTAGAAATACAATTGATTTTTGTATATTGCTGTTATGCCCTGTTGCTCTGCTAAACTGACTTAATAGTTTCTTTTAGTAGATTCTTTAATGTTTTCTACTAAGAAGATAGCATCTTCATTCTATACAGATACTTTTACATATTTCTTTTTAATTTTTATGCCTATTGCTGCTTTTTCTTCTTTACTGCACTAAGACCTCAAGTAGTCCATGATCATGAAATGCAACGGTTGTAATGCATAATGCATTATCCTGAAGCAGCTGGCCCCATAGAGCCCTGACACAGCCTTCTAAAAGCACAGATAAAATGCCATTTTAGAGGCAACACTCTGAAAAAATGGGTGTTATCCTTCTGGTTGCATTACATGCATTAAATTAAAGATTTATATGGTTCATTGTCCTCAATAAAAAAGAATGCCAAGGAATGAAAAGTGATATACAATCAGTCTCTTAGACTTAGATAGTTTGTGTTATGCATCTCCACAACTCTAATTTTTGTTGAACTGAAGGTCATGGTTCCCAGTGGGGCACACTTTTGCCAGAGTCAAATAAAGAATCCCACTGGGCCACAAGTTATAGCAACTGCCAGGGCTCTTTGGATTTTTTGTGACCAGGAACCAGCAGGTAAGAAGATGAGTCACCCTAAATCAGAGGCAATTGACTGTGATGGACAAGAAGAGATAACATTGCTTCCAATAAGTGAGCCCAAAGAGGCTGTAGATGTGCTGATCCCAGGTGATGTACTAGGTGCCTCTGGGTACTAAATACACATAGCAATACAGGCCTGACAAGGGTGTGATTTCCAGGACTCAGATACTATAGAGATAATGGTTTGGGTCACGCCAGATAAGACAGTGAGACCTGCCAAGGTGAGAGCGAGGATGAGAAGACTTTAAAATGGGTAATGGAGGAGAAATAGAAGGAGTAGCAATGTGGCCCTGAGCATGAATTTTCAAACAGGTCAGCAGTTAGTTCTACCAACTTTCCTCTTCTACATTTACCCTCAGAGAGAGAGAGAGAGAGAGAGAGAGAGAGGCATTTGAAACTACGGAGGAGTATTGCTACCTGCAGAAAGGTTTGTTGGGTGGAGTGGGAAATGAAGGCTGTATTCTCCTGCTGAGAAGGTGTAACTGACAGCAGGCCCATGCCATCTTCTGTTACCATCCTCACATTTGCCCTCAGGCAATGCTTCCCACTGGTATGTATACCCATGATGGAGCACACCAACAGTGCTAATACAGGTCCATTCAATGAGATGGGGGACTCCTCAATGGATTACTTTGGTTTCAAGACTCCCCATCAACTCTTCTAAGTCTTTTCCATATGGTGCTGCAGTAGTCTCAGACTCTTCCTACCCAATTGTTTTTCCTTCCCATTTCCTTTTCTTCACAGGTGTCATACCAGCATTGTGGTCTAAAGATTGCCCTGCTCTCAGTGGCTTTCCCTTTTTTTTTTCACAGCTTTTTCCCCAATAAATCTCTTGCATGTCTATTCTCATTTTAGCATTTGCTTTTTGGAAGACCCCAACTAACAGATAAGTCACTGTGAAATGAGCAGTTATTTTAGACTTTTAAGTTAGCATTCTTACAAAAAAGATACACAAATGGCCAAAATAAACCCATGTGAGTTACCAGAAAATGTAAATTAAAGTCATAATTATATGTCATCTAACACGCACTAGGACTAAAATTAGAAATATTGGCTACAATAAATGTTGGTGAAAATTTACAAATAGAACTCTCAATGATTGCTGGTGATTGTATAAAAGATTGCTAAAACTTTGAAAGTGTGTTTAACAATTTCTTACAGTTAATTATACACATACTTTTTGAGGCAAGAACTGTACTTATATTACTATAAATGCATAAATCAGAGTTTATGTCTAAAGAAGGATTTCTACAAGAATATTCATAGCATCTTTATTCATAATGAAAAAAATTTGGTAGCAGTCCAAACATCCATCAAAAGAATGAATAAAAATATTTTATAGATTTATACAATAGATAATACTAATCAATAAAATGAAATATAATACTGAATCAGAAAACAACATGTGTCTGTCTCATAACCACTGAACGAGATACAAAGGAGGATGTACTCTACGATTTTCTTTATACACAATTCTAAAAAACGAAAATTAGTCTGTAGCAACAGAGAACAGATGAGTAGTCATCTAGGATGGGTCAGGGTGGTGGAGGCACAGAGGCCCTTCAAAGAGGCGGGAGGAGGCTTTGTAGGCAAAGAAACTGTTCTGTAACTTGATTATGGCAGTGGCTTCCCTAGTACGTCAACTGTTAAAATTAGTTGAACTTCCGATTAAGATCACTCGATATACTGTATATAACTAATACCTTAATCAAATTAATAAAAATATTTCCACACATGTAGATTCATCAAACACATTGAAAATAAATTAAATGTTCTAATTTGATGGAATACAACTCCCATTGTTTTGAAGCTATGCGTTCACGAATAAAAACTCAGAGATAAAGATATATAAAAAATTAAGTATTAAAAACTATGCAATACAAGGAAAACTTTTTAATATTACTGACATTTTTATGATCTCATGGCTCATAAAACTGTGCTCTGTGTTTTTGTAAAGTGCAGAGGGTTTGTGATGTTTTGTATTAGGTTAGAATCACAATTTCAAACATTTGTCACATTCTTCACTTTCTTGTATCTTGATTTTATATGAATGCATTTCTTGCATATGTACTTGAATTTATTATGAGTAAACAAACTTGAAAAATTACATCACTATTAAATTATTGAAAGTGCTGAGAACAAAGTTATTCTATATTCAGTAAATTTTTTTAAACCCATCATTAAAATTTGTCTAAAAGACATTTCTGGAGATGATTCTGATTATTATGCTCATAAGTAATGATTCCATCATTTAAAATGAAATATTATTAACATTTTAAATGGTATATTAAAACAGTATTTCATCTACTAAGTTTCCATAATTCTTAATAAGTGCTACAGTATTAAAATGCAGTTACATTTTAGTTTGTATCTAGAAGAGCACTATATCTATTTCAATAACACATTGTTTGCTTTATAATATTATGGCTGTATGTATAGTTTATGTACAATGCTTTCTGTAATAATAAGATTATAGTTATGGAATATAATTACTGTAATTTATTTATAAAGCAGTTTTTTACAGTAAGATATTATTGCTGTTATTCTGAGCATTTTTTTTTTAAAAAATGGGAGTGAAGAGGTGGTTGAAGAAATAATGTGCAAGAACTGTGGATTCAGAGCCTCTTTCTACTTATTCACAAAATCGATATTCTGTTTCTGTCATTTCTTTAACGACATATATGTACATTTCTCTATTCCTGAAGGGGGATGATTTGTGATAAGGGGTATTATCCCATACCATAAAGGGAAGAGAGATGAGTTGAATATTCTGAAGCCTGTTCAAATAGCTTCGTTTTGCGTTCTGTGACTGAAGATGTGAAAAACATTGTAGTCTTCCACCATTCAGTGTGTGTACCCATACTGAGATCTTAATGCGTGAGTCTGTATTACCATTGTGCTTGGATTTGTTGATCACTTTGTAGTTTGGCATCCAGAAATGAGTGGGGTGAAACAATGGTGTGAGTCAAGACAGTGTTTTTGAGTGTCATGGGGTGGTAGGTTGGAGAAATATATATTTTTAAATGTTTAATGTGAAAGAATATGAATAGTAGTGAGAAACAGCTCTTCATGGCAAATACATTAATGATGAAGGGCAAGAGGAGAAGTCGAGTCAGGTGGGATTCAGAGGAGAATGGGGCAGAGGATGTAAGTAATTCAGGTAGATCACCGGAAATTAAGGGAATTACCATTGGAAATTAAGGGAAACTTCTCATTTTAATATATCATTCAAGTAAAACCAAAGTCATCAATTGACTTAGTAGGTTTGTAGGAGAATCAGAGTTTAGGTTTGGATCAGACTTTTCACCTTCCAGAGAGTAAGAGAGTGAGTTTATTAAAGACACTTAGAAGAAATGCCTGCTGAATTTAGAGTTACTCTACAAGGCTTCAATGACAAAATGCATGATGTATTGCTTGGTAGACTAAAACATATTGAAATAGTACTCAATTTACCATGTTTCTATAATTCTTAAAATAAAGCAAAATAAATGAAACTGTTAAAATGCAGTTATAAAATGACATGTATTCTTTATGAAGTTTTCAGTGAATTACAGCTCTATGTTTTAAACAGTAGATTCGGTCAGTTAGTGAAACATTAATCACTACAGAAAGCTAGACAATTTCAAATTTAATTTTTTGTATGTGTAAAAGGAGTTAGACAAAGTTTCTTGTTCAAATTCCTTGCTGACACATAGTAAAAATGGAGCTCAGAAATTTTTATTTTCCAGCCCCCTGATTCAGTCACACTGATGAGGCAAAAACAATTCTGTCTGGTAAAACTAGTTTAAACATGACAATAAATCAATCTAAAAGCAACTTATAAATTCCTTTATTTCTTTTCTTCTGACAGATTCAGCTATTGACATTATGAAATTTCTGTGTAACAAGAAACTATTTTGTGTGTTCTGTCAGGTGAAGCTTACTCACATCTTAAATAGTTTCAACATCCAAATTCCTAAGTAAGGCTTTAAATGAAAGAAAATATCAACGTACACCAGATCTTTCAAAATGACCTTGTCTTAATTAACCATTTGAATTTTTATTACCATACCTCACAAACACAACTCCTTCATCCCCAAATTCTACCACTGGTCATTTAACAAACCCATTTTATGACATAGCAAACGTGAATCTTCTACATAGTACACCTTTTCCCAAAAAACTGCCTCTGAAAGTTCTAGTCACTTTACTTTGCTACTCCCTCTGCCAAGCAAGTGTCTCTAGTCATGTCTACAAACCATTAAAAAATAGACAAAACCTGAACAGACTTTTTCTCTTTATTCTTTCTTTCTTTCTTTCCTTTCTTTTCTTTTCTTTTCTCATCCTTTTCCTTCCCTTCCCTCCCTCCCTCCCTCCCTCCCTCCCTTCCTTCCTTCCTTTCTCTTTTCTTTTCTCTCTTTTTTTCTTTTCTTTTTTCTTGTTTCTTTGTTTTCTTTCTTTCTTTTTTTGATGGAATCTCACCCTGATGCCCAAGGCTGGAGGGCAGTCATGCGATCTTAGCTCACTGCAACCACTGCCTCCTGGGCTCAAGCGATCCATCCTCTCACTTCAGCCTCCTGAGTAGCTGGGGCCACAGGTACATGCCACCATGAATGCCTGGCTAATTTATTTTTTTTATTAAACTTTAAGTTCTGGGGTACATGTGCAGATCATGCAGCATTGCTACATAGGTATACACATGCCATGGTGGTTTGCTGCATCCATCTCCCCATCACCTACATTAGGTATTTCTCCTAATGCTATCCCTTCACTAGCCCCAACCTTGCTATCCCTCCCCTAGCTTCCCCACCCACCAATAGGCCCTGGTGTGTGATGTTCCCCTCCCTGTGTCCATGTGTTTTCATGGTTCAACACCCACTTATGAGTGAGAACATGTAGCATTTGGCTTTCTGTTCTTGTGTCAATTTGATGAGAATGATGGTTTCCAGCTTCAGCCATGTCCCTGCAAAGGACATGAACTCATCCTTTTTTATGGCTGCATAGTATTCCATGGTATATATGTGCCACATTTTCTTTGTCCAGTCTATCATTGATGGGCATTTGGTTTGGTTCTAAGTCTTTGCTATTGTAAACAGTGCCGCAATCAACATACATGTGCATATGTCTTTATAATAGAACAATTTATAATCCTTTAGGTATATATGTCTGGCTACTTTTTGTATTTCTTTGGTAGAGATGGGGTTTTGCCATGTTGCCTAGGTTAGTCCTGAACTTCTGAGCTCTAATGATCTACCCGCCTTGGCCTCACAAAGTGCTGGAATTTACAGGCCACGATGCTTGGCCCATACATTTTCAAGAAAAGAGATACAAATGGACAACAGGAATATGAAAAATGCTCAACATCTCCAGTCATCAGGGAAGTGCAAACTAAAACCATAGAAATACCATCTCACTCCTGTTAGAATGGCTATAATGAAAAAAAATGAACGATAGCACATGTTGGCAAGGGAGAAAAGGAAACCCTTGTACATTGTCGGTAGGAATATAAATGAGTACAGCCATTTTGGAAAATATTTTGGAGTTTCCTCAAAAAATTAAAAATATAATTACTATATTATTCAGTAATCCCAATACAGGGCATATATGCAAAAAAAATTGAAGTGGATATGTGGAAGAGATACCTGTACTCATATGTCTATTTCAGAATTATCAACAATAGCCAAGATATGGAAGCAACTTAAGTGTACATCAACATATAAGTATATTTTTAGAATGTGGCATTCGTCTTAGACAATGAAATATTACACAGCTTTTAAAACGGATATGCTGTCATTTGTGATAACATGGATGAAACTGGAGAACACTACGCTAAATGGAATAAGACAAAAGGACAACTAGTATATAATCTCACTTACAGCCGCAACCTAAAAATGTCAATCTCATTGAAACAGAGAGTAGGAAGGTGATTACCAGAGGCTTGGAAGTGTGGGGGAGGAGAAGGGTTAGGGACAAAGGAGATATTGATCAAAGGGTACGAATTTTCATTTAGACCAGAACATTAATTTTTAGTCCAATAATCTATTGCACTGCATGGTGACCATAGTTAATAATGTATTGCATATTTCAAAATTGCTGGAAAAATAGATTTTTAACATTCTTACCACAAAAGAATGATAATATGATGAGGTAATATATATATTAATATGCTTAGTTGAAACGTTCTATAATGTGTACATAAATCAAAATATCATGTTTTACTTTATAAATATATACAGTTATTATTTGGCAATTACATAAAATAAAAAAAAACTTTTTTGGAAGATCTTAAAACATGAAGGGTTAACAAATGGTCAAACATTAATGGATTAGAGGTAGATAAGGAGACAGGAGGATGTACAGAGGGTAAGCCATTAAGCAAAGATAGGACTCTGGGGAAGGGCCTGGGTGCACATGGCACTTGGTCCATTATTATACTCATCATTTGACATGAGGACCAGAAAGTGAGAGGAACAGGAATTACTGAAAATAATGAGATATAATAGATGCAAGGTGCATTTCAATTATTTTTAAACTTTTAAGACTATTTTCTCCTTTAATTTTATATAGGTATTTAGGGGCATCCTCTGCTTTTTGTGATAATATTATTCGTATTACTGTACACTAATTCTTATTTACATCTTTGTTAATTTCCTTTGATCACATCCTAGATGCATTGTTTTTTAAAAGATTCCTTGTACTTGCTGTCAAACTAGAAACATTGGACCAAATGACATTAGTTTGCAACATGTTAGTTTTAATTCTGTCAATACTATTCAATGATTTTTCTGTCAATTCTTACATCAATACCACTCAGTTATTAGAACAATATATTTTTAGATTTGATCATCATGTTTTTACTCTTTTTAAAAAACTTGTGTTGTCATTCTTCTGACCTTCATATTCTAATCAAGATTCCTCAACCTTGGCAACTGTTAACGTTTTGGACCCGATAATTGTTTGTTGTAGGCACTATTTAGGAGAGAATGTTTAGTAGGATCTCTGGCCTCTACCAGCTGGATACCAGTAGGAATAACCATGGTTATGATGACTAAACATGCCTCCCAGTGAATCCTGGGGTAAATAGTTCCTGTTCAGGAACCACTGTTTTAAATAAACTGTGACATCATTTTTTTAAAATTGAAAAGTAAAACCCATTAGCAATTTCAGTTGGCACTGAAGTAATCTTATAAATACAAGGGCAAAACATAAACTTCTTGACAACATCTGTTATTCTTAATCAAAGTATTTTGGTGCCAAATCTTAGTTTCTAAATTTGCTTTCTCAATGATTCACAGATTTTCTATCCTGTCCTGCAAAATATGCATTATCCACTGATATAATTGCTGCTGTCTGCCGTATGTGAAACTTCTTCAAGACATTGCCAATAGGTAGGCTAGGAGTGCTGGTAATCTTAATTTGTGAAGTATTTTGTGAATGTGTATGAGTGTGTACATGCATGTCTCTGTATGTATGTCTGTGTGAACGTAAGTCTATGGTATTTTTGTGGAAAATTAGGAAGGCTAAATTAATGAAACTGCATTTTAAACACAAGCAGAGGCTCAGCAGTTTGAAACGCTCTCTGTTAATAGTGGAACAGAGTCAGGGCAATGTAAAATGCATTGCCAAGATTGGAAAAAGTGAACAAGTAAGTGATACCAATTGTTTCGTGACATCTAGATACACTCAGTATTGAAAAACATTCTCTTTGTGGGTCTATTTGACTTATTTCTCCCATTGTACTGGATCCTACATGAAGAAATTATTTTACCAATGATAAAGCTGAACACTAGTTAAAATGGTAAGGACAGATTTCAATCAGTAATAATTATTGCAATAAGAAAAAGAGTCCATGGGTCCATGGTCGACTGAACTCAACTTTGATTTGTACAGAGGTGACAGGAAATTCTAAAGAGAGAACAAGGGAGTAAATAGGAAAAGAGATCAGCATGAGTTTGATAGAGTCAAGGATGTGAAAAAATACAAAGGGTTAGTTAGTGTGACTGTGGTTAGGCCGGCTGTGCTAGCTTGAGATTATAGAAGATATTTATCATCTCAGAGAGACTGGGAGACAGAGGCTCTGTCCTCAGGTGTTGGCTGAAACAAATAGTAAAATTTTTGGCAGCCTTGAGTTTCTCAAGCAGGCACTATCAGGGGGCCTAGGGTCATCTTAAGGATATGGCCCGGAGGTGTTAGAAATGATGTTAGTGTTTGTTGAACTTCATGGGCCAAAGTTAAAGCCTAGCGGAACAGGAGGCTCAAAGGAACCTGGCTGGAGTTTGGTCAAGGAGAGAATCTTTGTTAGTTCCACAGATATCAGTGTCATCAATTTTCCCAGCTATTGCATGTTTACTGTCAGTGCTTGTTTGTTGAAAAGTTAAATTAGCCATCAGAGAAAAGGAAATTTGAAAAATGTAAAACTGAGATAAAACGGAACTTGCATCTGTATTCTTACTCAAAAATACCTCATGCTTTGCATATCAGAAACCTATAATTAATCTTGAAGATTATACATATTTTGTCTAATATGGTTGCAAATATTTCCTTGACTGCTACTACTACCTGTATAAGTTTGGTATGAATTTAGAATGCCATTTATGCTTCATGTAGGGAAGATTATGTCTCACTTTGCTCCAGTACCTAACAAGATGCATCCAACTATAAAATACAAAATGTAAATATATAGTCTATTTCAAAATCTTCAGAATTTAATATTATGTGTTATCTAATATAAATGCCAGGATGTTTTAAATGTTTGACTTAATATCCTTGAATTCTAGAGACAATGACTTTTAGAAACTGAATGCAATGTCTACATCATCGAAAATCCTTAACCTTATAAATCTCTAAAATTGCCTTTAAATGTTAAGTGATTTAACTGAGATCTAGATAAATTCCAAATACCAGAAAGAAAAATGTCTTTAAAGAGAAAATCTAGAATATTAGATAAGGAGCAAAAACACAAGACATGTCTTAGTATAAAAATATTTTCTCTTAGCAACAATTTTTCATATTGATAAAAGAATGTTCTTCCTGAAGCAGGACTCAGTGCTGAGGCACAGAAAATTGTTCCTGATGCTATAAATTTTTACTGCCATGATTCTTAAGAGTTATAGATAGTCAGATTCTGTAAACTAAAGCCATCTTCCAAAGTGTGAGTTTTCGAGTTGCATCTTTACTGTATTTACTCAGGCTGCCGCCATATATAAAGGAGTACAGGAGTCCATAAAACTTACTCCCTCTGCTCTTGAAGGTAAACAGCACACTTTAGTAGCAAAAGCAAATTGGTATTGAAAGCAAAACAACGAAAGAAATCTCTCTGGGCCCCACTTCTATCTCTTAAAAACTCTTAAAAACTAAATCCATTTCATTTTAGTGATAATAAATAGACATATGACTTAAATAAAGACCAGTTCAATTTTGAAAAAGAAGTAACTTCAAAAAATGATTAATATTTAAGATACTCTCTTTAGAAATACCATATAGCGTTAAATAATCTGGATTTTTTTTTCTTAGAAATAATGATCATAATTTCTGAAACCATTTTAACAGGTGTGAAAATGTGCTTTAGGTTTTCTTGTGCACTCAAAATGGGAACGACTGGTTGAGCATCTGTCTTAGTCTGGCTGCTGTAACAGAAACACCGTAAGTTGGCTGCATTAAACAACAAGCATTTATTTCTCAGTGTTCTGGAGGCTGGGAAGTCCAAGAGGAAGGTGCCAGCAGACTCAGTGTCTGGTGGAGGCCCACTTCCTGTTTTATGGAGGCTGTCCTCTTGCTGTGTCCTCACCATGGCAAGCAAAAAGGCAGGAGAGCTCTTTGGGGTTTCTTTTATAAGGGCACTAATTCTATTTATAAGGGTCCACCTTCATGATCTGATCATCTCCCAAAGGCTGTACCTCTTAATACCATTATAATAGGGGTTAAGATTTCAACAGATGATTTTAGAGGGACACAAACATTCAGTCCTTAACAGCATCCACACACTCAAGTTGCAGCAAAATTCTAAATAGGACATGCATTTGAATGACCTGTCCCGAAGAATATTTGTAAAGTGTATCATCTTTACAAATTCATCATTCTCTGAAAAGCACTTTCCACATGCCCTAAATATGTGCTGGTGGAAAAACAAGCTCATATATTGAATATTAAGCATAGCTTGTCAGGTTTCTTTTATTAGATACAATTGATTTCTAGACTTATGACCATGGATATTGCTATAATTCTTTTTAAGGCTTTTCTTCATTAATTATTTTAAGAAAAATACAAAAGGCCTTCAGAATGACTAGATAGCCTCTTGAGATCCTCTATCACTGCTGATGTTTTTAAGTGTAAGGAAAGGAGCATTGTCTGAGAAGTGGCCCCTTTCCAACCATGAAAAGTATTTTTATTTTTTTCTACGTAGTAAGTGACAGATTATTACATTTAATGTGTATCTCTACTTCCGTTTTCTAATCCTATGTCACTTTTAAGTCTCTAGGTTTGCCTCTAATTGCTGCTGTTACACAGTTACTGGATATCAGTTAAAGTCAGTGGAAAAGTACATTTTAGCAGTAGTGTTTTGTTAACACATACAAACTGAAAATAAAAACAAGATAAAATTACAGTTCTACCTTTATGTTCTAGAAATTTAGGTAGTCAACATTTTAAAGAGATAGATAATTACTATTTTTAATAATATATAAACCTAATGTATAAAGACAGAGTTTCTCTGTAAATTATGTATGTCCTCCTAACAAATATTACTTTAACTACATGGATGTTTATTTTCTTGGTATTTCTATGCAATGATTCTTCTTTTATTTTCATTGATTTATCTCCATCTCTGTTTCTGTGTCCTTGTACTCATACCCACTGATTAGACATCAAAAATGGAAAGCAGGTTTAATTCATACATTCGCTGATTCAATGAACAATTATAATTGAGTTCTTACAGTGTTCCAGGTATTGTCCTAAATATGAAGGTAATCGATAGATTAACAAAACTGACCTGCTCCCTGAACCCAGTCAGCCTATTGTTTACTAGATGTTGGGCCCAACATTTTACACATTATTCCACTTAATTTTCACCAAAATCCTGTGAAACATATAGTATTACAATCTAGTTCTATAGATTACAAATTCAAGAACTTTTACTTGACTTGGCTACATCGTCTGATTAGAAAAGCACCAGGGCTGATTAGCTCACAGTAAATAAATGTCATCAGGATAGTTTTTATTTTTTAAATTGGTTGAAGAATACACAAACAAACTGCCAGGTCAAACCGTTGAATACAGAAGATAACACCACGATGAAGGGATTGTTTTCCACTCTCCTTTGAAAAGCGTATTTTATTTATGTGCTCAGGTCATTTAGTATTCTCTAATAAATGAATAAATTAAATCTGAATTAATAATAATACAAATAGATGTTTTGCATTTTAATTGTAAATTAACAATTTAAGGAAAAGCTCTAGGTCTGAAGTAAACTGTACCATATGATATTGAATAGTCAATTGAGAAGGAAGGCAGAAATTTTAAAAAGTTATTAAAGTGAATTATTCTTCAAAATGAAATGAAGCTTCTAACCAGAGTTGTTTTCAGATTTTGTTCTGATTTTTATGATGTCTTCCTCACATCATTAAAAAATAAAAAATTAAAAAAAATTAAAAAAAAAAACACCCAGCATAACATGCACTACAAAACATTGTGCTGGTTGACAGAAAAATATTCTGGGTTATTTTTATTTGCCAGTTTGGGTAATGGATAAAGTTTACAATTCTACTTTAGGTTTCCTCACCCACAGATTTAAATGCAACTTTGGATGAAGGCAAGTGGTTTCTAAGGATGATTTTTAAAATCTCTATAATGACTTTCTTATTACTCAGATTACAAAACAAAACAGAAAGCATTTGGTCTATGGCTTATGAGGTGGGTTTTGGAATTAGAGCCAAGCTTCTTAGAACTATCACAGGTCAAACTCATAAACTTTCAAATGGAAAATGTTCTCTGCCAAACAATATTGACCAATTATCGTTACAACTGTATTTACAAAACCATAGTGAGGAAATCGATGTGCTATTTTGTTTGGACTCTATTTGAGAACTAATTAAAATGATCTAAAAAATTGGAGCAAACTTTATTTTAAAATCTTAGTTATTGGCTTTTATTTTGATCACTTATTTTCCAATTCTTTGGATAGTCATTCAAATTATGTGAAATAAAAATTTCAATTTGCTTTAGTTAACATATTTCCACTAGTTTTGTTCATTTTTTACATGAAACAGCACTATTACTTGTATAAGATAAATGTAGCTGGAAGATTTATAGATGGTATCATTAATATAAATGGACATAATAATCAGCAGGAGTTTTGAATGCTGTAATTACCCTCTGGAATGGACTAGTGCTGAGTTAGACTACACCAAATTTTCCCTTAAGCCTTGTGTGAAAAATTTCATATATGATGTCAACTCACCGATTTTACAATAACGGAATTCTGGAGTAAATACTAATTGTGTGTGTATTTTGTATAGTGTGCTCTTGATAGTTCAATATGTCATGACACTCTACAAGGCAGGATTCAGGAAGGGGTGCTAACTTGCTGCATAACTCTCACTTTTTAATTTACTTTAGTGACTCATTTTGAGATTCAATGTCACATAAGTCAGACCACATCTTGTGTCATTCTTATTCTGATAAGAAGCCATTTGGCATTTTGAAAAATGACCTCCATATAATCACAATCGGAATACATAAGGATGTTTTAATGGGGAAAAATTCAATCTGTGTGTGTGTGTGGCTTCTCATAAGCCACTAAATAAGCTGCAAATTTTAGCAGATAAAGTTTAACTCAGTTTGTTCAGTACATTTGTCTTTAGATACTGCTTGGAATAGTATGAACAGGGCAATCAGCCTCTCCAAACTATTGCCTACTATCTAACATAACATAAATAAAATACATATCACATTATACATATGAAAAATGATTTCAAGGGTAAATTCAATTTTATTTTCCTGAGAAGCTAGTACTTTAAAAAAATATATTATTGAAGATGAAATACAGTATCGAAATGTAAATTAAGGTAAGAAAAATGATCAAAAGCAAAAAAAATCTAGGTAGAAAAGTGGATGAACCTTTTTAAGTTTTTTAGGGTAAAATCATACAAGGGCATCTGTATATGTGTGATCTTCTTATCTCTGTAACATATATAGCAATTACTTACAAGATAAATATTATGAACTTATGTTTTTCATTGACTGGTAATGATAAGATTAATATATTTTTGTTATTCATCAAAACAAATTAAGATTAAATATATCATAAAAGGTTTTACAATGTAATCCATTATGTGCATGGTGCTGACCACTCAGCAATGTTTCCCAGGAGTGTGTCAACAATCACTAAATGCCTTGGTTCCTGCTAGTACTTTGTGAGTGAGTAGGTGTTTTAGAAAGTGCTCTAAAGAGGGCAAATTTTGCCTCAAATATTGTATGGAATTATAGGGAACAGGATCAAGTAAACTGGGGTTGAGAAAGTGGGAACTCGGGGCTGCAAGATGATTTACTGGAGGGCAGAAGTAGTAATTATTGAGTAACTCGGTAAGTAAATAAGATAGTTCCTCAACAAGCACAAGATAAAGCAATGGAGAGAATCTAAATTCAATATAACCAATCAGCATGTATATATATACGCAATATATTCATTCAAATTGTGTATGTATCTCTCTATATATAGAGAGATTGTGTGTGCATATCTATAGATATATAGATATATAAATATTGTATGTGTATATCTATAGTTATACATATAGCTATATATTGTGTATATCTATATACATATAGATATATATTGTGTATATAATTGTATCTACACACTACATATCTATAGATATATCGATATACACTTACAATTTATTCATTCTATATATATATAGAATATATACAATATATAGAATATATACAATATATAGATTCTATATATATAGAATGAATAAACAATATATCTATAGAATAAACATATCTATATATTCTATAGATTCTATATATATCTATATATTCATTCACCTATAGATTCTATAAAAAATATGTATATAGATTCTATCTATATATAGGTATACACACAGATACAATTTATTCATTCAACAATTAGAAAAAAATATTTATCATGCCCTAGGCTCTCTTTTGAGAGATGGGGATACAGCAATCAACAAAAAAGGCAAAAATATCTGTTCTTATGACTTCCACAAAATGAACAAAATATAATGTACATTAGTTAGAAGTTAATGCTATAGAGAAACTAAAACAGCTGAGAGGGTAAAGGAATGTTGGAAACGGGGTTAAACTTGATAGGTCTTAGTTTTTTATTGCTGCTGTAACAAATTGCTACACATTTAAGAGCTTAAAACAACACAAACTTACTACCTTTTGGTTGTGTAGGGTCGTATAGTCTCAGTGTATGATGGGTCTCACTGGGCTAAAATCAGGAGATTGGCAGGACTGCATTCCCATCGGGCTGCACTGGGGGAAAATTCATTTTCTGGCCTTTTCTTGCTTCTAGGGACCATTCACATTCATTGTTGACTCATGACTTTCTTCCTCCGTCTTCAACACTAGCAAAGCTGCCTGTTTCTGTTTCTTGTGTAATCACGTCTCCCTGTGGCTCTCCTCTTCTGCCTCACTCTTCTACTTCGAAGTACTCTTGGGATTCTGTGGATCCCACGTGGATAATCCAGGTTGATCTCCTTATTGTAAAGTTGACTGACTAGCAACCTTTATTCTATTTACAACTTTAATTTCCCTTCGCCACGTAACCTAACATATTCACAGGTTTGGGGGATTAGGATGTGGACATCTTTTATTCTGCCTATAATGAATACACAAGAAAAGGAGACAAGACTAGCCAATAAAAGCCTCACATTTGAGTAAAGATGGAATGAAAAAGTAATTCCTGGAGGAAGACCATCCCACACAAAAGGGAAGCAGTGGCAAGGGCTCTGAAGCAGGGATTTACCGAGGCGTTCCAGAAATAGTGTGGCTGAAATGAAGAGCTCAGGATCAGAACATGAGCAATAGGAGAGGTGTTCAGAGAATTAATGGCAAAATTTGGAGGCAAAGTAGTGCCTTGTAGCAAAACAAAACAAAACAAAACAAAACAAAAAACTGATTTCTATACTGAGTGAGACAAAAATCCATATAGTATTTTAAGCAGAAAAGTTAACATTCTGCCAAAGATTTTAAAAAGATTATCTGGGCAGCTTGTTGATGGTCAAAGGCAGAATGTAGAGAGGACCAGCCCAAACGTATAGCAAGAATCTTTATAGAAAGTGAGCGGGCCAGGGCCCAGCAGTCGTAGCACTAAGAAGTGAGAAGCAGCTGGATTCTGACCATATGTCCAAAGTAGAGCTGGCAAGATTTTCTGGGGGGTTACAGCTGTAGTATAAATAAAAGTAGTCAAGAAAATCTCCAGCATAGTTTGCTTTTACATTTAGAAAACTCATTTGCTTTTTATTGAGACAGAAAGATTATGAGAAGAACACTACGATTTTATTTTGTTTGTTTCTTAGAAACAGAGTCGCTGTTTGTAAAAGTCTCACTGCAGCCTCAAACTCCTGGGCTCAAGCAATCTTCCTGCCTCCTCCTCCCAATGGCTGAGATTATAGGCAGATGTCGCCACACCCAGCAACAGTGGGTTTTTGGTGGAAGATAATATTAGGAGTTAATCTTGAACACGTAAAGCTTAAAATGGCTGTTAGATATCCAAATTAAGATAGCACAAAGAGAGTTGAATAGATGAGTCTAGAATTCAGAAAATACATAAATGGTAATAAGTGACGGACTGTGTATGGTTTTCAAAGCCGTAATATTGATTGAGGCACTCAACCAAGAGTTTAGATAAGAAATAGAAGAGACTAAAGACTAAACACTGGGACACACCAGGGTTAGGAAGAGGAACCAGGAAACAACACTGAAACAGATAAGAAAGAGATGTTGGACAAGCCCACGATGAGTAGAGTCCTGAGAGCCTAGAGAAAAAATGCTTTCAAGAGTCATGATTACTGTGTCATGCTCTTGTGTCAAGCGAGCAGATGGTGAAGAACAACCAGTGGATTTAGTAGTGTCAAGGGGTTTTGTTGATAGGCACAGCTGCAGTGGGAGGCAAACTGTAATTGGGGTGAATAGAAAACTGGGGGAAGAAAATCAGAGACCACAAATGAAACTTTGTGTACATTTTTCTTTGTAGGCATAAAATGCTCTGTACACATTTTGCTATAAAAAATTAAATAGTGAAGGAGGAATGGGGTAAATGTAGCATTCTAAGATAAGAGAAGTAATATTTATTTTTGGAGAGTGAATCCCTAGAGATGAAAACTTCAGACATGAAAACATGGAGAATTGCTAGAATATTCCTGAGTGTAGGTGGGAGAGGAATGAATTCTAGTGCTCAGTAGACATCTTGACCTTGGCTAGTAGAACATGAAGTTTATCCATAGGTACAAAAGAGGAGGCAAAGAATGTGTGCACAGATGCTGAAACTATAAGTGGTGGTGATCTTACAGAGGATTTTTGGGATGGCCTCGGTGTTTTTAGTGAAACAAAACACAAACCAGCTCACATAGAGAATGAGGTTTTGGTGGTATGCATTTGAAGTTAAAAGGCAGCGAGGCAGTGAGAGCATAGATGACTTAAATAAATATAGAAAAACTTTGTGTCACCATTATGGGTTTAACTGGAGTTAGTGACAGGGAATTTAGAGAAAAGTAGTTATTATGGTTCTCTGCTTTTATCCATCCCCATTCAGCTCTATCAGTACAGAGATACAATATCGCGGGGGTACCAAATTTAACTAGGGTTGTGGTTTAAGCAAGGAACTGTGACAAAGTGATAGAGACAATGGATTTGGAGTATAGGCAGGCCTGCTTTCATTGTGCCTCACTTTATAGTGCTTCGCAGATCTCACAGGTTTTTTGTTTGTTTGTATGTTTTTTGAGACAGAGCCTCACTCTGTCACCCAGGCTGTCATGCAATGGCACAATCTTGGCTGACTGAAACCTTTGCCTCCCAGGTTCAAATGATTCTTATGCCTCAGCCTCCCAAGTAGCTGGAATTACAGGCATGCACCACCATGCCCAGCTAATTTTTGTATTTTTAGTAGAGATGTGGTTTTGCCATGTTGGTCAGGCTGATCTCAAACTCCTGACCTCAAGTCAACTGCTCCTCCTGCCTTGGCCTCCCAAAGAGCTGGTGTTACAGGTGTGGGCCACTGCACCTTGCCTGCGATTTTACAAACTGAAGGTTTGTGACAACACTGTGTTAAACAAATCTATCAGCATCATTTTTTTTTTTTCAGTAGTATGTGGTCACTTTGAGTCTCTGTGTCACATTTAGGTAATTCTCACAATATTTCAAACTTTTTCATTATTATATCTGTATGTTGGCCATAGGCCAACATACAGATTGTGTTTTTGTGTTTAATTTTAATGTTACTGTTGTAATTGGGAAACCATGAACTGTACCCATATAAGGCAGCAAACTTAATAAATGTGTGAGTTCTGAGTGCTCTACCAGCTGACCATTTCCTCATCTCTCTCTCTCATTTTGGTGTGTGTCTCTCCTGACACACACCAATAATAAAATTAGGCTGAATAATAACCATATTATATAGACTCTAAGAGTTCAAGTGAAAGAAAGTCATACATATCTCACTTTAAATCAAAAGCTAGAAATGATTAAGTTTAGTGAGAAAGGCATGTTGAAGGCTGAGCTAGGCCAAAAGCTTACACCTCTTGTACAAGTTGGTTAGCCGAGCTGTGAATGCAAAGAAAAAGTTATTGAAGAAAATTAGAAGTGCTACTCCAGTGAACACAAGAATGATAAAAAGGCAACGTTGCCTTATTGCTGACATTGAGAAAGTTTTAGTGATCTGGACAGATCAAAACAGTCACTACATTTGCTTAAGCCCAAGCCTAATCCAGAGCAAGGCCCTAACTTTTAAATTCTGTAAAGGCTGAGAGAGGTGAGGAAGCTGCGGGAAAAAAGCTGGACACTAGCAGAGGTTGGTTCATAAGGTTTAAGGAAAGAAGACATCTCTGTAACATAAAAGTGCAAGGTTAAGCAGTAAGAGCTGATGAAGAAACTGCAGCAAGTTATCCAGAAGATCTAGCTAAGATCATTGATGAAAATGGCTACAGTCACAAACAGATTTTCAATGTAGACAAAACAGCCTTCCGTTGGAAGAAGATACCATCTAGGACTTCCATTGCTACAGAGGAGGAGCCTATGCTTGGCTTCCAAACTTCAAAGGACAGGCTAACTCTTGTTAGGGGCTAGCAAAGCTGGTGATTTTAAGTTGAAGCCAATGTTCATTTACCATTCTGAAATCCTATCACCCTTAAGAATTAAGCTAAATCTGTTCTGCCTGGGCTCTAGAAATGGAACACGAAAGCCTAGATGTCAGCACATCTGTTTACAGCACTGTTTACTGATTATTTTAAGACCACTATGGAAAAATGTTTCTTTCAAAATATTACTGCTCATTAACAATGCACCTGGTCACCCAAGAGCTCAGTTGGAGATATACAAGGAAATGAATGCTGTTTCATAAGTGATAACACAGTATCAATTATGTAGCTCATAAATGAAAGACTAATTTTGACTTTCAAGTCTTTTTATTTGTGAAATACATTTTGTAAGTATACAGCTGCCATATATATAATGATCCTGATGGAATTGAGCAGAGTAAATTGAAAGCCTTCTGAAAAGAATTTGCCCTTCTAGGCGCCATTAAGAACATTTGTGATTCATGGGAGGATATTAAAATATTAACATTAACAGAAGTTTGGAAGAAGTTGATTCCAACCCTCATGGATGACTTTGTGAGGTTCAAGACTTCAGTGGAGGAAGTAACTGCAGATGTGATGGAAATAACAAGAGAACTAGAAATAGAAGTGTAGCCTGAAGATGTGACTGAATTCCTGCAACCTCATGACAAAACTTGAATGAATGCGGAGTTGCTTCCTATAGATGAACAAAGAAAATGGTTTCTTGAGAGGGAATCTACTCATGATGAAGATGCTGTGGACACTGTTGAGATGAAAACAAATGAATATTCCATAATTGTAGTTGATAAAGCAGTGGCGGCGTTGAGAAGATTGACTTCAATTTTGAGAGAAGTACTGTAGGTAAAATACTATTGAAAAGTGTTAAATGCTACAGAGAAGTTTTTCTTGAAAGGGAGAGTCAATCAATGTGGCAAAAACTTCATTGTTGCCTAATTTTTAAAGATTGCCACAGCCACCCCAACCTTCAGCATTCATCCTGATCAGTCAGTAGCCATCAACTCTGACACAAGACCATCCACCCACCAAAAGATGATTACTCAGTGAAGTTTTATGTGATTCTTAGCATTTTTTTAGCAATAAAGTATTTTAAAATTAAGATACTTTTTTTTAGACATAATGCTATTGTACACTTAGACTACAATATGTTGTACACATACTATTTTTTAATTGTACTTTAGGTTCTGGGGTACATGTGCAGATCATGGAGGATTGTTGCATAGGTACATACATGGCAAGGTGGTTTGCTGGCTCCATCTCCCCGTCACCTATACCTGGCATTTTCCCCCATGTTATCCCTCCTCAACCTCCCCACCCCTAGCTGTCCCTCCCCTAGCCACCCTCAACAGACCCCAGTGGTACACATACAATTTTTAAGCACTGGGAAACCAAAAAATGTATGTGACTCATTTTATTGTGGTCTTTGCTGAATTGTGGTGGCCTGGAACTATACCCACATTTTTTCCAAGATATGCCTATATACCCTTTTCTATGAGATTTAACCCATTTAAGAGGAGATATCAGGGTATTATGGAGATGAGAGACCATAAAATAATGCGAGCATCAATGGAATAGTGCTTTGAACTGTTGGAAAGCAACCACTAATGGGAAGGAGCTAAAACAATGCCACTGGCATTAAAGATGAATATTTGAAATAATGGTCACAGAAAGTGCGCAGCTATTGGTAATGTCAGGTCTTGGGTGTAACCGTGTAAGTGATGGATGAGGTTGGGTGAGGTCCTGGGCAAGTTGTCGGATGAGAGATGACTTATTAGATATGTGATGCTGTGGCTATAAACACAACCCCAACAATACATCGCATCTCCATTTTCAAAAGGTGTTTCTAGTTGGTGGCCAATTTTCTTCCAATAAATGATTCAGGAACCCAGACTCCACCTACCTTTTAAATTTCCTCAAACCCTTATTCGTATTACATCCTATAGGCACGCTGTTCATCTCTCTGAACTTCAAATCTTTGAAAGTCCCAGAAGTCAGCCCTTGGACCTCTTTACTTCTCTATTGAAATTCACCATCTAAGTGATTTCATGCAGGATTTATGATTTACATACAAGTTAAAAATCACTAGTCAAAACATTTTCCCCAAAGCTGAGGAGTCCTTTACTTAATCACCTGGTGGACATCTCAAAAATTTCACTGTATCATACGCAACTTGAATAATACCTGCTTGCTTTGCACTGATTCTTATCTGTTCCCCTGATCAAAAGCTTTGGAGTCACCTTCAGATTCTTTCACTCAAACCTCACGCTAACAAAACGTATCCAGGATCTAACCTGTTTTATGACCTTACTTTTACCAATCCCAGCTAAGCCACAATAATGTGGTAATAATCTGGTGCTTGAATTATTGCTTTGGTTTTCAATCTGATAATCCCTACTGTTTTAAAAACACATCAGATTATTTTGCTTCTCTGGAAAGAAAATAGTAAGAAAATCCTTATGATGGACACAAAGTCCTCAAAACTCACAACTTTGCATTCTTCTTCTCCTTCTCACTCTTCCTCTTCCTCCTCCTCCTCCTACTTTTCCTTCCTCCTCCTCCTTCTTCCTTTTCTTCTTTCCATTTCTTCTCCTTCCCATACCCCTCCTCTTCTTTTCCCTCTTCCTCTTCTTCTCCTTCTCCTTTTTCTTCCTTGTTGAGACAGGGTCTCACTCTGTCACCCAGGCTGGAGGGCAATGGTGTGAGCATGGCTCACTGCAGTCTCAACCTCCCTGGGCTCAGGTGATCCTCCCACCTCAGCCTCTGGAGTAGCTGAGACTTTAGGCATGTGCCACCATGCCTGGTTATTGTTTTGTAAATTTTTTTGTTGAGAGATAGGCTGGTTTGGAACTCCTAGGCTCAAGCCCTGTGGCTACCTTGGCCTTTCTAATTGCTTGGATTACAGGCATGAGCCACTGCACCCAGTCTCAGGGCTCTTCTTTTTGATCGCTCTGTACCTAGTCATACTGGCTTTTTGTTTCTCTCATGCACCAGTTCGGAGCCATTGTGCTTATTGTCCCCTCCTTGTGTGTTTTTCTCACATATACATGGTGTGCACTACAGCTTTTGAGACTCTGCTCAAATATTATTTTATTTAAAATGTCTTCTCTACCAGTCTTATAAAAAGAAATTTTAATTGCATGGGCCTTGTTATTTCCCATATTGCTTTGTTCCTTTTCATAGCCACACATCACTCTATTACCCATTTATATGTGTGTTGGTCTTTTCTAACTCTTCTTACCAGAATATAGTCTTCATAAGTATGGAAACTTTTTATTTTTTCACTGCTATTACACCAGCTTCTATAATGGTGGCTTGCACATAGATGAGTGACACTCAATGTTTTTTTTTTTTTTTAAATACATAGATGAAATAATCCTGTTGAAGTACCTGAAGCATAATGTGAGTAGAAGATAGAACACAGAGTTGGTAGATCACACCAGCTACAAGATTAGGCCCATGATTCCAAGGCTTGCAATGAAAACATAAGATAACTTAAATTCCTGCACCCTACTGGTGTATGTGGTAAGATTTATCCAAAAGTTCTGCATGTATTAGCAGGCTGGCAATTTTTAAGTGGATGCAAGTGGTTAAACTCACTTTTTTTTTTAAGTTGAATTATTATTCTTACACCATGGCCCTCTGAAGACCATTTGTAAGGTTTTTATGTGCTGACTCATTACAAATTTGATGATGTGGAGATAATGTATTTAGCATCTGATGATTTTTCTCAGTTTGAAGAGAGAGAAGATGTTGTGAAAAAATATTAGTGAATGGCATATCAAATTTACTACATAAAAATAGTAAAGTTCTTTCAAATCTTGAATGTAACTTTGAGGTTTTTTATCATTAATTCAGAGTTAAAACAAGGGAGCCTGGCTGGGTGACTTCCCTCTAGCATGTTTTATGGATTAAGGCATGGAGGATGGAGCTATTTGGCTTTATCTAGAGCTAGAGTCTTATCAGGTAAGTATCAAGGATGGAGGGATAGGCAAGGAAGCTGAGGTCCTTTGCAAGCAAGTGGTTATAGAAATGGACCAGGGAGAAACAGGAACACTTTTACACTGTTGGAGGGAGTGTAAATTAATTCAACCATTGTGGAAGACAGTGTGGCCATTCGTCAAGGATCTAGAAATAGAAATAGCATTTGACCCAGCAATCCCATTACTGGATATATACTCAAAGGATTACAAAACATTCTGTTATAAGGACATATGTACACATATGTTTATTGTAGCACAGTTTACAATAGCAAAGACTTGGAACCAACCCAAATGCCCATCAAAGATAGACTGGATAAGGAAAATATGACACATTTTCCTTATGGAATACTATGCAGCCATAAAAAGGGATGTGTTCATGTCCTTTGCAGGGACAGGGATGAAACTGTAAACCATCATTCTCAGTAAATTGACACAAGAACAGAAAACTAAACACCGCATGTCCTCACTCATAAGTGGGTATAGAACAATGAAAACACATGGACACAGGGAGGGGAACATCACATGCTGGGCCCTGCTGGGGGTTGGGGGACTAGGGGAGGAATAGCAAGGGGTGGGGGAATTGAGGAGGGATAACAATAGGAGAAATACCTAATGTAGATTACTAGGGGGGATGGGTGCGGCAAACTACCAAGGCACATGTACACCTATGTAACAAACCTGCATGTTCTGTACATGTACCCCAGAACTTAAAGTATAGTAAATAAATAAGCAACGGACCAGGGCATCTAAGATGAAAATGATAGCTGTAAAAAATGAGGAAGCTAATATATAGTGAGCACTCAAACTTGTATTTACCTCCCAGACTCATGCTTTTTCTGCAATTAACCATAGCCTCAAAGAAAATATCTACTGAAAATCATCATGTTTTAACCCTTCCCAAATTATTAAAAATGTATTTTTATAAATGTGAAACATTCAAAGCATAAACTTACTATGTTTATAATATATTTTATATTCATTTCTAATCTCTGGGTACACAAGATGAGTAAGATATGTCCCAACCATCAATGAGCACATAGCCTAATAGGGAAGATGGGCATGTAAAGGAATTACTAAAAAAATGTTAAGCACCTTATGAAAATATGATAGAATGCAGAGAAAGAAGAATGATCATAATACCCTCTCTGTCAATAGCCAGCATTATAAATGCATAGTACTATTAAATGAGTGCATGATTTCAGCAAGGGTATGCATAGAAAAAGCTTGCAAACATTTATTATTCATTGATTTGATTCAAGAAAGATTAGGAGTGGCTTAAAAGCACTGACATTTAAAATCTGAAAAGCGCTGTTATCAACCTGAATGTCACTTGGCCTGGACTCATGATTTTTTATAGATGTAAAACTTTCTCCGCATAAAAAACTTTTAAAGAGAGTGCAAATATTTACGTTTTTCTTCCTTTGTGCCTTTACTCATATCTAAGGAAAATGATACAGAGAATAATGCAGAAATGATCATTCAAAGTTTCTTGCTGATTTCAGACATCATATCTCGTTAAATATTAGAGTATGTTCTGTGTCCACATGGCATTATTACAGATATCCCTGCTATAGGGATTAAATGAAATAACACATAAATAGTCTTAGCAGAGTTCTGGAAAAAGGAAAGCAGTCAATTCTTGTCAGCTATACCATGACATATTGCTGACATTTTATAATTACTGTTTTCCAGTTTTTGACTCTCTTAAAAATTTCTTTCTTTCTCTATTTACTCTACACTCTCCTTAGATAATTTTGTCCACTGATATAAATTTTATTATTGTCTACATGCTAACAATTACAGAGCATATATCAAGACCAAGAACAAAGTGAAATTTCAGAAGAAGAGTCTAAGCTTGATATACTTATTTGGGAATTATTAGCATATTGATAATATACAGAAAGTGATTAAAGAGATGGTGAACTTGAAATATCATTGACACATGTAAATGGAAATAACTGGTAAGCCTATGGTTAAACAAAAAAATGCTCTGTGACCTTCTGAAGTTCTAGTTCTTTCCGTCTGAGCAAATGCCTTCACTATCTACTTAGCCACTAATTCTGGAAACTAGAGGTTGTATTCTAGTTTTTAAATTTCTGTTACCTAGTATAGGATCTGAGCCAATCAATCAAAAAGGCATCTATGTAAAATAGAATTTATCTAATTCTTTCTTTCCTCACAATTACTACCTTGATCTAATTCATATTGCATCTTCACTTTCTTATAGTAATAGCCCTAAAATAAGACTCTTCAGTAACCACTCTCAAATAAGCTGTATCCTTGAAAATATTAGGCATCACATTTCCGCTATTTTTGCCTTATTAATATGTCCTTTGCGGATAAACCTGAGAACTGATGATGTTAAGAAAGTATCAGTAGAAATGTGGGGAATTTGCTTTTTGGATATATGTGCCAGCAACCATGCTCATTGTTTAGGTTTAAATTTGATGTGTAGTTTTTAGAATTTAAATCTTCATTGACTTTTCAAAGTATCAGGGGTTTACCTTTGCTGCATTGACCTCTCTGTCTGGCTAGTCCTTGGGACTTCCTTCACTATCTTCCGCCTATTATATATAATTTGTTCAAATAATTGTTGCAGGGATATCAGAAATCTACCACACTGGAGTAATTTTATAGGATCCTATATGATAATAAAAATAACAACTATCATTACAACAAAACTCTAGAATACGCAAGAAATTTTACATGCAGAATCTCTAAGTATCACTACAACCTTGCAAGTTAGGTGTTTGGGTGGTATATTTGGAGGCATTATCATGTTTTAAAATCTATGTATTCTCCCCCACCACTCCCACTTCCCTATCCTCCCATTTCATATGAGCAAATGGTCAGACTTGTGCTTATTTTGAGTGAGTTTTGAAAGAAGGTAGAATGCGATCGGCTTTTGCCAGTCTTTCTAAACTCCAAAGACAAGAGAAGATTGAGATATAGATAAACTATCTTAACCATAAACACAAAAACAGAAGGATTTCACTGAAACTAGAGTTTTCCCAGCTTGGCATGGAGTGAAATTGGATAATGGAGAGGTTTGGGGGTTTCAAAGCACAAAGGATGTGTAGAGAAGCCAGAAGGCCAGGGATATTCCAGAGGGGAATTGGCCACAAGAGTCATTTAAGGCCAGGTGTGGTGTCTCATGCCTGTAATCTCAGCACTTTGGGAGGCCAAGGCAGGTGAATCACTTGAGGTCAGGAGTTTGAGACCAGCTTGGCCAACATGGTGAAATCCTGTCTCTACTAACAATACAAAAATTAGCTGGGAGTGGTTGTGAGTGCCTGTAATCCCAGCCACTTGGGAGCCTGAGGCAGGAGAATCACTTGAACTGGGAGGCAGAGGTTGCAGTGAACTGAGATCACCCCACTGCACTCTAGCCTGGGTGACAGGGAGATTCCATCTAAAGAAAAACAAGCAAACAAACAAACAAGCAAACAAAACAGTGATTTAAGTAAGCAGAACCACTGGTTACCACAAGGAAGATCTCCGAATCCCATGTAGAGCTTGGACTCTCAAGCTCATCCAGGTCCTCAGAGTCATGCTCATGAGAAGGACAGTGCCTGCAGAATAAATGCCTCTTGGACCGTAGGGTATGTACCTCAGAACTGCATAGGATTCTAAAATAGGAGCATGAATTCTGAGGAAGGGATAGACCTCTTCCCTAGCCTCTCCTACACATGCTAAATAAAATAAGAATGGATCTGCTCAGAATGATAACTCTTTCTTGACTTTTTGTTTCTTGTGACAACTAAGGAAAATTGCTGAAAATACCAGCCATATTTAGAGGATATATTTAATTGAATTGAATTAAACAATGGAGTAATTTAGAGATCTAATTATTTCATTCTCATATAATAATGCCCTTTGGTTATAAGTGTATCTGTTTTCCAGTGATTATATATTTTCTGGATCCTCACCTGAATCAAATTCTTATCTAATTGAAAGTACATTGGAGTTGGATATAGTAAAGAAATGTAATTTTTCATGATTCCTTTCTGTCATGAATTTAGCGAGTAAAGTTTGTTTTGCATTTTAAGGAATAAAATTGCAGCAGCTGACACTCATTACAGTACATTCTAAAGCGTAATTTATGGTGTGCCTATAAATTTCCATGCTAATGTATTTCTATTGTTATATTTTTGCTTACAAAGATTTTAGTGTCACTTTATTTAATTGAAGTCAAATGATGTTATTTAACTTTTGGTGATGCAGAAAAAACTGCGTTTGTAAGCTACTATTATTCAAATTGAATTTTCTTGTAGAATGCTGGATGTCTTGAGTGCAGAAAATTTCAGATATAAATTTAAAACAAGTACTAAACTGTGACATTTACTCTATCAGACCAACAATAGATATGGTAGCTGAGATTGTAATTGATTATGTGCAAAGCATTTGTTGAATCATCAAATAACACAAGATTTCAGCAAATCATTCTAAGGGTAAAAATTGCAATATCTTATCTATAGACATTATCATCACTTTATATAACATACTTAGTTAAACAACTGAGTGAGTACTATGACAATAACATTCCATAATGTTCTGTAGCTTCAGCAGCATTGTATGATTACTTCAGGGTTTTTAAAATTACTAGAATGTATTTTTTGGAAAATAATTTAGAAACTCACTTATACATTGAGCATACTGGGGGAGGTGCTTGTTTATGACTGGCTCTATGAGTTACTTGTTTGTGAAAAACAGATGTAGAATTATTTCCAGTTAAACTGATGTCTGATACCATTCTGAAAGTTATGAGTGACTGAGGAATTTGGTAAACATTCATGCACATTTCTTCCTTTCTCAACTGTGTGAGCCTCATTTTCTGTGTCTTTAGGCTCAAGTGGCTACCTTGATTCTGAGTTAGAAGGTTCCTGCCAAACCCTACAAAATTGAGGAAATAAGTGGAATACTTGTTTTTTTTTATGTCAAGTTCCATATTTATTTATCTTCTCACTAAAAAAAAAGTTTTAGACTCAAGTGAATACTGATTTAGCACCACTTATGGACCAAAATAGCTTTATGAAAACTTGAGAATCCAGGTAAGAGGTTACAACACTCCAGGATGGCACAAAACCAAGAACAACCACATTAAAATGGCAAGATGAGCAGTTTGACATCACCCACTCCCTCAATCCAGCACATCCTAGTATGGAGGAAGATTTCCTCAATCTGTGATTTCTCCCGGGGGGAAAGGGAATCAGTGGGCATCTAACATCTCTAGCCTCTTGTGAGGGCACTGCTCAAAAGACCTGCTTTTGTCTTATTACACTCAGAGTGCTAAGGGAATCCAGCACAGTTAGAATGCCTGGGGGAAGCTAAGAACAAAGAAAAGTGGTAAGTGGGTCTCAGCAGCTGGTGCAGATGTTACCAGCCAGTGTAGCTCTCAGCAGCTGATAAGAATCTCAATTGACAGAGTGGATCTTATCTGTTGGGGTAAATATCCATAGCATATGCAGCTGTCAAGCTGATGGCACAGATCTTAGCAGATGGTTTGAATCTCAGCAGCTGATACAAGTCTCAACAGACGATGTGGATCTAGCAGTCAGTGCAGCTCTCAGCACTGATGTGGCTTTTAGCAGATGGCATGGATCTTAGCAGTCAGCACATTCAGCTTAGTTGGATGTGTAGACCTCAGAAGCTGGCTTAGTTCAGTGGGATTGGGAGAAGGTACATAATTCTGAAACGCCTTGTATAGGCAGGAGGAAAAGAAGTATAATATGTACTCAATGTAACAACATTTTATTGAGCTGCCCCAGGGAAAAGGAGCCTGTGGCTTTCAGCACCTGGCATGGATCTGAGGGATTAGGAGAAGATGCACAATCTTGAGATTTCTCCCCAGCAGGTAGGGAGAAGTGAAAGTGTGCACATACATACAAAAGATTTTGGATACTTCCAGAATCACTAGCAAGGTTAATTGAGGAGATCTTTCCCTGCCAAAGCAAGAAGTGTAAAGGCTGGATGAAGTGGTTATGCTTCAGATGCACAAATAGTAACTCAAATCTGAAGTCAAACAAAGAATCAGGGAAACATGACACTACCAAAAAACCACAGTAAATCTCTAGTAACTGATCTTAAGGAAATGGAGACCTATGAATTGCCTAACAAAAAATTCTAAATAATCTTGTTAAAGAAACAGAAACTCTGGAGCTGAAGAGTACATACAATAACTGAACTGAAAAATACAGACCTTCAGCAGCAGACCTTACCAAGGAGAATAAATAGTCTCCAAACTTGGAGACAAGTAATTTGGAATTACCGAGTTAGATGAACAAAAAGAAAAAGAATGTGAAAGAGTGAAGAAAGCCCACAGATATTATGAGGCATCATTAGGAGAACAAACAAGCACCTTATGAAAGTTCCAGAATAAGAATAGGGAAAAGGGCAGAAAGCATATTTAAAGAAATAATGACTGGAAACATCTCAGTCATTATTTCCCTCAGGGAGGGAAATGGACATCTAGATTCATTAAGGTCAAAAGATCCCAAATTGGATGAAGCTAAAGAAATTTATACCCAAAGAAGACAAATGTTATAATCAAATTGCCAAAATTCAAGGACACAGATAATTTTGAAAGCAGCTAGAGAAAAGCCACTTATCAATAGGGTACCAAGAATATGCAATAGGAAAATGACAGTTTATTCAACAAATGGTTTTGAGAAAACTAGATATCTACATAGAGAAGAATGAAATTGGGCTACTACCTTCCTCCATACAGAAAAATCAACTCAAAGTGGATTAAAGGCCTAAATTTAAGATCTAAAATCACAAACTCTTAGGAGAAAATGTAAGGGAAACACTTCATAAACCTGGCTTGACAATGATTTCCTGAATATGATACAAAAAGCACAGACAACAAAGCAAAAACAGAGAATTGGGACTACCCCCAACTAAAAATCTTCTTCATAGCAAAGCAAACAAATAGCGGAGTAAAAAGAAACCTACGGAATAGGAGAAAATATTTGCAAACCATTTATCTGATGATGGGTTAATATGTAAACCATATAAGAAACTCCTACAGTTTAATGGCAAAACCAAAAAAGGAATAACAAGACTACAAATGAGTAAAAGAGTTAAATAGACATTTCTCCAAAGAGCGCATACACGTGGGCATTAGGTGTGTGGAAAGGTGCTCAGTTATCACTGATCATCAAGGAAATACAGGTCAAAACCACAATGACGTATCACCTCACATCTGTGTGGGATGGCTAGTTTCAAACAAAAGATGACCCCAAAACCTAAAACGCAATAAAATATATATTAACAAAGAAAAGAAAAGAAAAGAGAAAAACAGAAAAAAAGATGACACGTGATCATGAGGATGTGGGGAAATTTGAATCCTTGTATACTACCGATGAGAACGTAAAAGTATGCAGATACTATGAGAAATAGTATGAAAGTCCTCAATTAAAGGTAAAAATACTATATAGTCCAGTCGTAACTACTGGAGGGAAAGGTGGGGGGAAGGGATTGCAAAACTGTGTACTGGGGACTCTGCTCACTATGTGGGTGACGGGATCATTCCTGTCCCAAACTTCAGCATCACACAATACAGCCACACAACAGATCTGCACATTTGGCCCCCTGAATCTAAAATAAATATTGAAATTATTAAATAAAAAGGAATACCATGTAATATGAAAATTCCACTTCTGAGTATAAATATTTAAAAAAATTAAAATCATTATGTTGAGCAGCTATGTGCACTCCCATGCTCATCGCTGCATTGTTCATAATATCCAATGCATGAAAACAGCCCACATGTCTATCAAAAGATGACTGGATTAAAAGGCAGCATTTAAGACATATAATAGAAATAGTTGAGCCTTAAAAAGGAGATAGCTGCCAGTTGTGACAATGTGGATGAACCGAAAGGACAGTCTGCCATGTAAAATAAGCCAGTCTCAGAAAGTCAAATATTGTATGATTCTATTCATATGAGTTATCTAAAGTGGTCGTTCTCATGAAAGCAGATAATAGAATGCTAGTTGCCAGGGGCCTGGATGAGGCAGAAATGGGGAGTTGCTGATGTATATAAAGTTTCGGTTATGAGATAAATAACAGAATCTAGAGATCTATTGTACAATGTAGCACCTACAGTGAACAACATGATATAGTGCCATTAGAAATTCATTAAAAGAGTAGATATTGGCCAGTGTGGTGGCTCACGCCTGTACTCCTGGTACTTTGGGAGGCCAAGGTGGGTGGATCACAAGGTCTGGAGTTCAAGACTAGCCTGGCCAATATAGTGAAACCCGTCTCTACTAAAAATACAAAAAAAAATTAGCCGAGTGTGGTGGCAGGCACCTGTAGTCCCAGCTATTCAGGAGGCTGAGGCAGGAGAATCACTTGAACCTGGGAGGTGGAGTTTGCAGTGAGCCGAGATCACGCCACTGCACTCCAGCCTGGGTGACAGAGTGAGAATCCATCTCAAAAAAAAAAAAAAAGTAGATCCCATGATAGGAGTTCTTACCACACCAAAAAAAAAAAAAAAAAAAAAAAAAAGGGACACAAGAAAACCTTAGACATGATGATAACCTCAAATATCACGAGTATATGCATATGTACAGTCATCCAATGTATCCATTAACTATGTTTAGTCTTTTGGTATATCAGTTAAACCCTAGTAAAATTGTTAAAAACAAAAGTAAAAATAAAATTTCTAGCAGATTCTTTTTGTGATAAAAAAAATGAGACAACATAGTTGTAACTTATAGAGGAATAATTAAATTGTGGCATAATCCAACTGTAGACTATTGAGTAACTGTGGACGTTAATGAGCTAGAGTAACCACAATCAGCATATTTGGGGGGGGGAAGTTGTAGACAAGTACATACTGTATAGTGTACATGTATATTACTTAAAATTTAAAGCACAGAAATCAAAAACTCATTATTTGAGAATCAAACAGAACTCTATAGTTGCATTGGAATAAGAAGCAGCAGATTCAAAATAGTGGATCCATTTGCAGGAAGAAGATGATGATTTATTTTTTAAGGTGATAGATAAAAGCAGCGATAGATGCTATATTATATTTATGCTTCTTGTCTGTCTTAAATATTCCATAATAAAATGTTAACATCTTGAAAATAATTAATGAATCACCATGATAGAGTGATTATTATAAGCACAGATCTGGAGTCCCAGAGATCAGGGTTCAAATATAACTTTTATTATTTACTAATTGTCTGTGTGACATTGGCAGTAAAGATGGTTTGAGCTTTATTTATTTAGTTAGTTAGTTAGTTAGTTTGTAAATTGAAGCTTAAAAAGTTGTCTTAGGCTCACTGAGATGTACTAAGGCACCTGGCATAGACCTTCAGAGCTAGTGGAGTCTCAACACGTGTGTTTCACATTAGTGCATGAGCAGTAAGGAAAAAGGCTTTGGAGACTTTTGAATAGGAGGGGAAAAACGTAAATCAAAGGTATGGTTGAACAAGATTAAAGATAAGATTTGCTTCCTTGTGATTTTATCTATAACTAATCCATGCCTTAATGTATAGAAGATAAGTCTTTTTTGGAAAACAAATTAAGAACAATGCCTAAAGTATGCAAACTTTCAGCTTGTAAAAAGAAGAAAACCAAAGTTTTAACCATAAAGAATTAAATCTCTGAATAATTTATGGAGGGAGGTTGTAAGAATTGTGTATTGTATGTATACATACATGTATTTATGAATAATGTGTGTATGTGCCTATCAGTCTTTAATGAACAAACATTGTTCATTTGATTATTGATATGTTTAGAAACAAGTTGATATTCCAAGTTATCACTTGGCATTTTTATGTTTTGTAGGAATATACTCAAATAGATACGGGAAGTCAAAAATATACAAATACACCCAGGTAGATTAGGGAAGTCAAAATTATCTGCTATGAGGCATTGCCTACCAAAGATCTCTTCTTCCTAGTTGGAAGTTTAGCAAAAGGCTGATTGAATACATTTAGACATGTATTAAAAGCAGGCCATTGTGACTCAATAGAGAAAACACTATATAGACAGATTTAAATATTGAGTATCCCATTCAGATATTTACCTTTACACGTGTTATATCTATAGGTTTGCATTTGTTACTTTTAGTAGCTCAATTTTCATTCAGTAATTTTTACTGCATTATTCTCTTTGTCCTTTGAAATACAGAAATGGAGATGTTTCTATTAAAAACTTAGAATTATTTTTAGTAAGTTTTGAATATCAAATAGCAATCAGAAATTTTAATTGACTTCTTAATGTTTTCTTTATTTTTTTCAATAAGCTGTATTGCTTTAATAACTAAGAAATTGAATATGGTATTTAATCATTTTAAGAACCAGAGTTATAAATGACAATCTAAAATCAAACAAGAAATCAAAGTGAGAATTTGGGGAACTTCTATTAAACTTTAAAAATGCATGCTCTTTTTGAAATCAATATTCCTCACATTATTGTGAAAAATTCTTGATTTAATTATATTTTAAATGTAACAATTCAGTTACAAAAAGTTAGTGGTATTTTTAACCATTTGCTAAGACTACAAGTGATATTGCTTTTCATTCATTGTAATTTTCTGACTTTTAAATAGCAAACATAATTATTTGTTAAAATTTGAATTAAAAATAAGCCATGCAAAAACATGTCATTAGACTATAATAAACTATAAAAAGTTTACTAAAAAGTGCTTTATATGACATGATAATTCAACTTAAAGAAAGAGCATTTGGGTTTCTATGTCACACTAACCAAGATTTTATAAAACTATGTATCATAAGGAAAAGGCAGTGATGATCAAGAAAAATGTGGAAGCTTTACATATGTAAGAACATTTATAATCTTCAATTGCATATGAAATTAATCTATTCATAGTTTACTACTATTTTCTTAATTGCATAATTAGTAATTAATTTGAAAACATTTAAAGTAGCAGCACTTTTTATTTGCCAATCAGGCTGCTATTAGTTTTATATATATATTCATAACATGGATATAAAATATTATATATAAAACGTGGCAGGCAAAAATATGACAGTTTATTTATTAGCTGTATGCTAATTGTATTCTTTTTTTTTCTTGTAAACTGTTTGAAAATTTGAAAGAACCCACTGATCTCATGACTATGGGATAATAATTTCAACAAAGTAAAATTTATATAGTAAGACAATAGAATTCTTGTTCTCAGTAGCTTATCATTTATGTGGAAAATTTAAACACAACCAATCCAGTTTATTACCTATGATTATAGTGTAAATGAAAGTTGGTGTGCTTTTTGAATGGGATATTACCTAAAGTTGAGGTGAATAATGAGCAATTCTTTAACTGTTGTTTATATTTTTATACAAGTTAATTTCTTGAATAAGACCTTCTACCTTAATATATAGTAATTTCAATGAAAATGTTTTTGGGTTATGTGTTCTCTAAATTATAGACACCATATATAATTATGAACACCATATATACTCATTATATACATGTACATATTGTAATTATAAGCTTTCTGGTCAATACAGCAAAGCCTGTAGTTTTAATTGGAAATGGTCTTCCATAGTCAGATTTCATAGAAGACAGAATGCTTCTTTTCCCCTTCCAGAGCCCTCCAATACCTCCACCTGTGTCAAGGGACTTTACTTTTTATACCTTCAGGAGAGCCAACTGTCTGCAGTTAATGGTGTGTGAAATGAAAATCAAGACTTTTTGCTTTTGGAGTTAGGTACTTAATTCTTCTTCTTTACTCCTACTGATATTTACAGCCTTCACTAGGACTCTCTCCACTAAGACCCTGATTCTTACTAGGACCCTCTCCACTGAGACCCTGATTCTTCTCCTTAGGTTTGTAAACTGATATTTACAGCTTTTACTAGGACCCTCTCTACTGAGACCCTGATAGCACAGCAATGTAAATGTTTCCACTTTAATTCTCTACATTCTAAGACATTTTCAACAACCTCACCACCAAAAATAATCTGCCCAAGAATAGAAATAATGACATTTCTATGTGACTTACAACAAATAATTAGTGACGTAAATTGGGTTCAATCTGAGTGAACTTTAATTACATCCATTAAACATTTACAAAACATATTTATTTTATAACCCAGGCATGTTCAAGACTGTCTCCATTTCCTTAAGGTCAGTTACTAGAGAATTACTGTGGTTTTTTGGTAGTGTCATGTTTCCCTGATTCTTTGTTTTACTTTAGATTTTATTCTGGAATAATTTTTTTTATTCTGGAATAAATATTTTTGGAATTTTCTATCAATTATTCTGGAATATATTCCAGAATATGACATATTCCAGAAAAATTCATAGAAAATACTTTGAGAGAGATAAATACTTGAGTGATATATCATAATGTTTTGGTATTAATGTCTAGTGGTGATATGGATGACTATTATTTTATTCTTTGTGATTGTTTATACTTTAATATTTTTCTATGGTTGTCATAAATTATTTTAATTATCTGTAAATCCAGATACAATCACATATTTAAGTAACCTTTCATTTTCCTCTTGGTCTGTTTATTCTTTGTCAAATCCATTCATCTGAATTTGTTTTCCTATTCGGTTGAATTCTTTTTCAGTACTATGCCTAAATACATACCCAGTCCAAAACAGATGTGTGTGTGTGTGTGTGTGTGTGTGTGTGTGTGTGTGTGTGTGTGTAACCAAAAAAGAGTTTGTGTTAGGTGCTATTTTATTTTGCTATCAGAAAGATGAGTTGTGGTAATGTATTTAATTTATAGCATAATCCAAGTGCTGTCCTTTGATGAGTTATTATTATAATGTATCGTCAAAGCCCCATGGCTTTGATATAGTAAACTATCATCATGTTTTTTGAACAAAAGAAGTTAAATCATTTATTAAAATAATGCTATTCTCCTATTTAAGAACCACTCAGAAAGGTAAACAAAATACTCTTAAAGACTAGGAAAACATACTAAACTTTAAGCTCACTGAAAATATAAGAAGAGATACTTATTTTTTATTATGAAACAATGTCAAAGCCAAGTTCCTGAAACCTTCAGTGAATCAGGATAACTGCTTTTCTTCTTGTAAGGAGTTTGTGTTTTGTTCTGGTTTTCTTAAAACAAAACAAAACAAAACAGAAAAGCACATTTTAATCATATAATATTTGACAATGTATAAAATCTGTATGATGATTTTGCCTTCATTCAGAAATTAAGACCTTTTATTCTCCTAAAAACATATGGAAATTTTACATTGTAATCTTGATTGTTGGGTGAGTATGGAAAGAAATGTAATCATGTCATATTCAATGAATGATTTTGTGGCTATGTTTCATTTATCAACTCCACTGAAGCATCATATGAATATGCATAATCTTGCCTTCTTTACTGAGCCTTTACAGTGTAATTTCACAAGTAAATGATAAATGCTGTATTTAGATGGTTGGCAGGATTCCCAGCTTTGTTTTGCTTTATTCTTTTGTTTTCTGAAATTCAAGAGCAATACAGACTGATTTTTTTCTACATATGCTTTGCCTTTTATATAATTAATTTACAACATGTCACTTCTAATGACTTTAGTGAGTGACATAGTAATAATTTCAATTATTTTGCTATTGATTTTACAGGCAGTCTAGAACATACTTCATATATTAAGCTATCTATAAAATCATTTGTTTTTTGTGGTTAATAGTAAAGATAAACATTTGTTGAGCTCTTTTGTGCCATGTGCAATGACAACTACTTTACTTGAATTTACTGCAGTCCTATACCACAGAGACATATTTTTCATCCTATTTGGATTTTAGAAAACTGAAGGCTACCCAGAGGGTAGATATTGAATCAGGATCTAAACACAGTTGTACTTTACAGCTCCCAGAATCGTAACACCTAACTTCTTCCAAAAAGTGAAATGACATTACTCCTAATATCCTCTATTCATCTGATACCATTTGAAAATAGTGACTAAGGATATACTATTTTTCTTTTCTCTTTTTTTTTGCGGGGGCGGGGGGTGGTATACTATTTTTCAAGCGCTGTTCCTAGATATCCAGGGACACAGTAAACGTTATAGACAAGGTTCGTGATCTTAGACCACTGTTCAAATAGGAAAAGACATCAACATGAGGCCAAATAAATAATAAAGAAATAAAATAGAAGAAAGTCTTAAGTGCATCAGAAAACAAAAAAACATAAAGCAATGTCCTGGGACAGAGGTTGACTGGTATGTGTTATGGTTGATATAATAATCAGAAAAAACAAAGTTAATATTTGTTAATGGATCTGAAGTTTGAGAAGCTATAATATAAAGATCATATGATAAAGATCTAGTGAATGAATATAAAGATCTAGTGAATGAATATAAAGATGTAATATAAAGATCTAGTGAATGAATATTCTGGGCAGGGCACAGATAATTAAATTTAGTTTAAATCTTTTCAGTGAGGAGAGGTGAAGAGCCTCTACTGAGTACCCATTTAAAATCCTATATGATTTGTAGGATTGCATCTTAGGAAGCACCAAGACTTAGCAGTTTTATGGGGAGGGGTGAAGGAGTAAGAGAGAGATTTGTTGGGCCTTGTGAGTTCCCATTGGATTAACATTCATCTTCTCTTGTACTTGAGAGATAAGAAGAAATGTGAATACTGTAAATGGGAAACCACTTAGGTTTTTTATAAGTATTTTGCTTCCTTATAGCTGAGGAGGTTAATTTGCATACTTCATAGCTTGGATGGTTTCTTTAAAACTCTCATCAATTAAAAGGATGGTGTAACTGAAGCCCCTTTAAAGTAACCTCACCTCTGAGCACAGAATCACAAGGCAGGAGACTCAGAGCTGACTCCACCACTCCTTTCTGTCCTTGTCCTAGTCTTGTCAAAAGAGTGATGTTTTATCAATTCCCTTATCTTTCCCAAGAGTCTGGTAACATTTCTCCCTTTGCCCTTATTTCTGAATTCCCTCTTTCTATCATTAACAAATAAAATAGCCCTGCATTTCTCTTTTTTATCTTCAGTTTTAAATACACTAATGAAAATACTGCAAAAAAAATCAAATAGGAAGAGAGTCATAAACACCGCAAAATATTTTTTAAAGTAATTTGGAGAAAGTTTTCTCTATATTTTCTATAGGAAGACGTTAATTTGCCAAATTCCTGATTCTCTTTACATTTGAGTCTTTGAAAACTTCAAACTTACATGATTAATTTATATAAATAAGTGTATCCTTTAATATAAATATATAGATGAATAGAAAGATCATAGTGAAATTTTAATGTCCTTACTTTGTTCAGTATAACTCTCACATTCTTTGTTCTTGGGAAGTAAATTAGCTTTGTCATCTCTTTATTCTCATATATATATATATATATATATATATTTATTTTCTTCAGTTTCCCAAGTATTGCAGTTTTTTTTTTGAAGGAGTAGCTTAGCCCCTAGATGTATTATAAGTATAAAAACAGAAAAAATAGAAATGTTCATTATCTGAGTTCTATGAAACATAGAAAAAGGACTTTTCTAATGAGGTCTTAAATATAACATAAATCTTGTATTAAATCACTTTTAAAATGGCAAGCTTTTAAAGTTAAAAATCATAAATAATTAAAGATGACTGATGTACACTTACAATTCCATTACCTACACTGAAACATTTTAATGGAGAAGATAGATGGTATAAATGACCAACTAATTATTTTCTTTTAGAGAGACAAATCCTAGCTGAAAGGCTACTACAAAATGAAAGCAAAGAAACATACTGTTTTTGATCAGGTAGTGTTTGGGGAATGCCTGGGTAGACTGCATCTTACAGAAGTCAAGAAAGAGTAATAAAGAAATAACATGCTTATGAACTTTTAAAAAATTAAAACTGAGCTGGCTGAAAGACATAATTTTTCTGAAATAGTTTAATGTTCAAATTTTGTCACACAACTTTTCAATTTAAGATATATCCAACAAACCATTATTTTCTATATTCATGACATGTCAATCATATGCCAGGAAGTATATTGAATGTAAAATCAGATACTTTTCTTGATATTAACTATATGACAGGGTTGTTACAATGATATGTCATCCTATTTTTAATGTTCTGCCTTGCTACTTTGTCTGTCTCTGCACATATAAATTCTGTTAAGTTATCAGAGAGTCGAATACACATTGGGAGAAAGGAAGTCAACCAAAAATTTAGAGTTTTAAACTGTCCTTTAGTTGTCACAGGTGCACCCAACAAGTTAATTTTATTTGTATTATATAAAGCCCATCTACATCTCTTTATTTCTGGTATTCAATTCTTTGTACTACTGATCATTTTTTAGTCTGAAAATATTTAAATGTCTTAATGAGAGCCACTTTGTGATTCTCTTAAGTGAGATGAATTGTGCAACCTCAATTGTAGAAAAATACCTGGTCTGCATTCAGCCCAGCTGGAAAAGACTTAAAGAACAGTTACATGAGCTTTGCAACAAGTAAGATAGGAGTCGTTGAAAATCTTAGAATGTATTGAAAATTCTATGTATCATATATAATAAATATTGTATCTATTTTGGACCAAGGAAGGTAAAAGCCACAATCCAAGTATGCCATCTCACTTGGAAAATTGCATCTAGTTTTGTTCTGGATACTGTCCTTCTTGAAGAACTTTGATAAGTTAGTATATACTAGGATCAGGAGACTAGAAAAGAGAGGAGACATTGTGATTGTGGACTTTTATTGTGTTTCAGACTTTATTCTAGAAGTTCTCATGTATGTTACCTCATTAATATGCTAAGCCTTATTAAAATGTTGTGATGGTAATATTTCAATGCACTTTTGATTCAGAAAACTTGGAATGACATAAGATAATTGATTTGAGTACAATCACACTACTCCATCTTAGTTATTTCTCCTAAATACCTTATCTTCTAATTCAAATACACTTTGGCAGCTTCTACAAGTGATACTGTAGATATTTAGCCACCAGAATGAGTCAGCAAACACCTGACCGAAGCGATTGCCCTTTCTTTCACTTCACCAAGCCTATCTGACACATTTGAAGTGGGTTTGGAGTTTTGGCACTCATGCTGTTTAGGACACTCTTCATGAAGCAGCATCGTTTGTCTGGGGTAATACTTTGTTTGTTGCCTCACACCAAGGAAATCAAGGATGTGGACACAAAAGGAGTGAGGTTAAGAGTGGAGGTTTAATAGGTGAGAAAACGGGAAAAGCTCTCTTTGCTGCACAGAGAGAGAGGCTCCAGAGTTGGTCTTCTGGTTCCCTGGCGAAATTCTCCTGGTTTTACAGACAAGCTTGAGAAGGTGTTGTCTGATTAACATAGGGCCCAAAAGATTGGCTGGACCAGTGGTGTTATTTACATAATGCACAAGAGGCTGGCTGACCACCCCTACCCTAAGCTTTTATTATGCAGATGGTTCTCTCCCTGGCTGGCGGCCAGGTTGCCTGCTTCTTTTTTTTCGGAGGGGGAAGGGAGTTTCACTCTTGTTGCCCAGACTGGAGTGCAATGGCAAGGTCTTGGCTCACCGCAGTCTCCACCTCTCAGGTGCAAGTGATTCTCCTGCCTCAGCCTCCTGCCTAGCTGGGACTACAGGCATGCGCCACCACACCTGGCTAATTTTGTATTTTTATTAGAGACGGGGTTTCTCCATGTTGGTCAGGCTGGTCTCAAACTCCCGACCCCAGGAGATCTACCTGCCTCAGCCCCACAAAGTGCTGGGATTACAGGCATGAGCCACCATGCCTGGCCTTTTGCCTGCTTCTTTACTGCACGTGTGGCAAAGAAAAGGGAAGAGGGAGGCTTCATGTTGAACATACGTGGCTTCCAGGTATCCCTTTTCTGTTGGCACAGCTGTTGGCATTCACCTGTGCAGGCTTCCAGATTGCCTTTCTATGTCTGCAGCTTGATTTTTCCGGCTGCTCTTTGTTAGAAAGGAAGTGAATTGGGAACTGCTTTTTATTAAAAGGGAAACTTTACCAAGGACTCTCTTACCCTCACTAATTGCTCTTTAAATAATTTTTTTTTAGCTCCTGTATCAGTCATTCAGATTCCAAACTCGTGAGGGTGTGGTTAACTCTAAGTTGTCATCCAAACCTAATAATCTTGAATTCTGGGAACTGAGGGAAACAAAGCTGACACACTAGCATATTATGACTTGTATAGAAATAACCTCTAGAGCATCTACAGACTGAAGAAGAGGGAAAGCAGGTGGGAACCACCACAGGGTTCTTTTCCCACCCTTTGTCTAATTTTCAGTTGCTTTTCTGATCCAGAGTTTGTCTCCCTTCTCTTAACTAAATATGGTTATATTAGTTCAACTTTATGAGAATTTTTGTTTTATTTTCCCAAACTTACATTAATTGTGTGCTTATTGGCATTTTATTTTATATATCTGGATGTTGCTTTTGGTCCTGTAATTATTCCTTGTTGCAAACTACAAGCTACGGCTTTCTATACCTTGTCTTGACTTCATGGCTGCATAAGTTTACCGAGGAAATGTTTTTCTATGACTATATTAGTTTAAACTCAATAATGTTTACATTTTCTTTTTCTTCCTGTATTTATTTCATTTCTCCCAGTTTGTTTTCAGTATTTGTTCATTTTGAACCTTTGTTTTGTAATAAAGATATTCTTGAGATATCAGGTGATTATAGGCTATCCCTTCATATGTAAGAAAGAAGCATGAAAATTTTTGAGCATAGACAGAACTTGTAAAATGGTGGTTTTTATTGTAGTGTGGTTGATTGTGATCCCGCCAGTGGTTTTCATTGAAAAGATATTTTAGACATATTTATATTAGTTATGTTTATATTTGGGTACGGTAGTAATTCATCGTATAGGTAACATCTCATGTTCAACTGGGAGTCTTTCTCATGACTTAGGATCTTTCATTTTCTTAGGATCTCAGTTTGGCTTCACCATTCCAATTCTTCAAATTCTACACAAATTTAAAGAAACAATTATTGGACTTAATGTTTTACCATGGCCAAATCATTACTTTTAGTCTCCTCTTGGACATATTAGAGCATATGTCAAATTCTTAAAATCTGTTTGTATCCCTTTGGGGCCCCACAATATTAATTCTCATGCTCAGAAGTGGTCCCTTCAAATCCTATAAAGTTCTGTAAATTACAGAATTAATAAATCAAATAACTAGAAAACATATTGAGAAGATTCAAACCACTGAAGAATGAATCAGTGATCTGATTACTATTAAGAAATAGAATATAAAACTTCCCCTAGGAAGTCACATATATGTACACATACACACTCATACATATACATATGTGTATGCATATATATAGATATAGAATATATTTAAAAATAATTCTAATAGTCTAATATATAATATTTTACACTTATGGGCATTTATGTACAATCAGTAAGTTTAATTGCTAAATAGTCAAGTGGGTCTGTTTTAAGCCTCTGATTCTTTGAGTGGCTTTTATGTGTCAGATGCTGTTCTAGTAAGATTATAAGCTCCAGTCCTGTACTTTTGGACCTTATATTTTATTAAGGAAGTATATATATACATACACACACACACACACACACACACACACAAACACACATATAAAATATATATACACACACACACACACATAAAACATATACACACACACACACACACACACACACATATATATATATATATAAATAGTTGTATAATTACATTTCAGGTAGTGATATTTTTATGAAAAAAGCCTGTCTTTGTTCTGACTTTAACTACATTTATCTTTTCATATTTGTCAGATTTTCCTTATGTTCATTGATTGCATAATGTGATTCTCAATTCTCATTTTCTTCACTAGGATTGATTGCTTTTGTATTACTGTTTGTTGATTTTTCATTTTTGCCTGCAATTTGCTGTGGTGTCAATGCTTGGTCATGTTAAGGATGTTTCATATTTCTACTACAATCAGTAAAGTAATAAATAGGTCTGAGCTCAATACTATGAACTTACTCTGTGCTATTCTTCTTTGTCATTTTTGCTTCCATTTTATAAGTCTGTATTTACTTTCCATGTATTTTTTTTTTATTTTTAAAATTTTTTTAAAAGTTTTATTGCACTTTAGGTTCTGAGGTACATGTGAAGAACATGCAGGATTGTTGCATAGGTACATACATGGCAATGTGGCTTGCTGCCTCCATCCCCATCGCCTATATCTGGCATTTCTCCCCATGTTATCCCTCCCCAACTCCCTACCCCACAGTGTCCCTCCCCAGTCCCATCCAACAGACCTGAGTATGTGATGTTCTCCTCCCTGTGTCCATGTATTCTCACTGTTCACCACCTGCCTATGAGTGAGAACATGTGGTGTTTGATTCTCTGTTCTTGTGTCAGTTTGCTGAGAATGATGGTTTTCAGGTATTGTTTTCAAGATTCAATATTTTGGTCTTTGGCAATGAGAAAGGCTTGACAATAATATTGATCAAAAAATTCACTAATGGCTGCAGTGTCACATGAAAGTTTCCTGTCATTGGATACAAACCTGGAAACCATGATGAATCCTGTGAAACCTCAAACTCCTCCCCAGTTTGATTTCAATAGTGTAGTCTTTGTTAGTAATTTCACATTCAGCACTTGAGTGAACCACAGACAAACACAGACACATTGATATTTTAGGATTCATATATATTTTATCCAGTAAACAGATTAACAGATTCTCTTGCTTTCTCTCTTTTGGGAAGAAACATGCGTGTGAGTGTGTGTGTGTATGTATGTATGAAGTGCATATATATATATATATATATATATATATACACACATGCAGGAAACATATAATACACATATATATGACATGGTCAAAAATAGTTGAAACAAGAAGAATTCATATCTAGACCTTTGTGTCCTCTGTTTTCTGGCTTTCTGTTTCGCTTCCTTTTGACAATGTTCTCAGGTCATACATATTTGTTTAGAAAAGACTTATTCCTCTGTTGTACAAATGATTGCACTGCAGATACTGTTCTGTACCATAGTAAGATACTCTAGACTAAGCTGCACTAGGAAATTAATCCTGGAATGTCAATGTCAAACAGTTATTTCTTGATTGAAGTTTATAACCAGCCTGGGTTGACAGCCAGGAGTGAGAGTGCCCCAGTGCTCTGCTCTATTCTGTCACTCAGGGACCTGAGTTGCCAGTCTCCAACTTTCTTTTTGGTTCCCTTCTCCCCTGCAGAGCAAAAGAGTGGGAGAGGATGTCATTCAGAAGCAATTAAGTGCTTCAATTAAGTCAATCAGAAGCAATTAAGAGGCATAAGTCTCTTACGCTCACAACCCTTTGGCCATAACTGGTCACATAATGCTACAGCAGCAAAAAGGCTGGGTAATATGGTCTTTCTGAAAATCATAGCCTTCTCTGTGCCCAGAAAATAAAATACATTGAGCACGAGTTTTTCATCTCTATCTCGCATTTTTATTTAAAAATACTCTTTATCTATCTGGCTGTTATCTATTATCTATCATCTACTATCTATCTATCTATCTCTATCTATCTATCTATCTATCTATCTATCTATCTATCTATCTATCATCTGTCTATCTATCTGCCTACCTACCAACCTACCCCTCTTCTGGAACTTGTTATTTATTAGTACATGCAACTCTTATTTTAAAGCTTAATAATGTCACATTATATGAAAATCCCAAATTTTACTTAAATAGTCCTGCACTGGTTTGTCTCTAATTGTTTGCCACTATAACAATACTGTCATGAATGTCCTTTGTGAACAAATACAAGCATGTTACTATGATATATTTTTGGAAATGAAACTTTTGGGTCAAATTGCATGGGTATTTAAAATTTTGAAAGATTTATGTTTAAAAGCTACTTATATTTCCATGTTGCTTGCATCTTCAGAATATTTCTCTCTTTTTTTGTTTGTAGGAACTGGTTTACATGTTGTTTTGTTGTTTTGATTTATGACAATTCATGCTGAGTTATTTGGAGCATAGATATTAATAACTATTATGTCATCATAACAAAGTTCCAATTCTGTCACACTTCACAAGCTGGCACTCAATTTTTTTTTTTTATTTAGAATGTGGCCCCTGCTTTCAGTTTGTTGTATTATTATTTTATGGACTTATATTATTATTTTGCCGCATTGTTGTTTATATTATGCTCTCCTTTCTATTCCTGGCTTTGCAACTACTTTAGTTTCTTTACAGTAAAGTATTGGGTTTTGCCTTGATATTCAATTTAATTATCTTTGCCTTTTAGTAGACAAATTTGGCCAATTTATAATAATTATCAAATTTAGTCTTTCTTTTGCCATTTGTTTGTGTTGTTTTCACTCTTCAGTAGTTATATGATTTATTTTATTTCCTTTGTTTCTTTTTATTTCTTTTGATAATTAGGAAGAATTGTAATGTTTTTAGAACTTCCCTTTTTAACTAAACTCTTTCGCTTATGTTTATATAATACTTAAATTCTGTGTTTTAATATAATTAATTTTAATATAATATTTATAAATTTCCTATCATAATCACTAATAAAATTAATATAATTCATATTTTTCTTTACCTAATTTTATTAATTATATTTCTTAATATTTTCTTAGTTATGCTACTTGAATTATTAGTTGTAAATGATGCATTTTGGTACTTTAGGTGTGAACTAGAGGAAATTCAGAATTCCTACAATATTTGACACTTTTTTTTCTGTTTTGCTTTCAATTTTCATTAGTTTTATTAATTTATACCTTACCAGGGCATATAAAAATATATTCTCTTATCAGTCTCTCATATTTGTTTTATCCTAAGTTTATCTAAATAGATTAAGACTTCCATTCAAATAGCCTTGCTGTATATTTTCTACCTCTTGGTTGTTAGTTTATTCCATAGTTCCAAAAGAAGATTCTACATAAAGGGATTCATGGGAACAACATTTCCTAAGGTTTTTCGGGATCTCATTTCATGTGTTTCCAACTTTTGTTTAAATTGGAACACATATAGAGAGTGAGAGTGGTGTGTTATTAATAATTATTCCAGGACAGTGGGTTTCCAGTGAACTATGTCTTGATCAAATAAGAATGTATAGGCATGCTACTTGTTTGACAGTATGTAGTTTTAATCCACAGATTATAATAGCTTATAATAGCTTATCTTGTAATTTTTTAATTCTGTTGTTAGAAAACTGTTTCATTACATACTTTTTCCTCTCATTCCCAGCCTGGGGACTACAATTATATATCTAAATGTATAATTGTGTGTGTGTATATATACATGTACATAAATTGTGTGTACACATATATAAACATATTGTGTATGTTTAAATTTGTATATATATAGTATAATATATAATTGGGTATATATGTATAATTGTATGTGTATGTGTGTGTGTATATATGCTAAGTAAAATAAGCCAGTCACAGAATGAAAAGTACTGTTAAATTTATTAATGCTATTTTACTGTAAAATCTGTTGACTTTTCTGTTTTGCATTACTGTAACATCTGAGGCTGGGTAATTTATAAAGAAAAGAGGTTTATTTAGTTCACAGTTCCATAGGCTGGGACATTCAAGGGCATGACCCTGGAAAAGGCTTTTATGCTGTGTGATAACATGGGAGAGACGGTCAAAGGGGAGTGGACAGTGGAGGGAGACAACACTCAAGAGATGTGCTGGCCTTATAAAACTCACTCTTCAGGGAATGAATCCATTTCCCATGGGAAGTCATCCATTATTGAGAAAACTAATTCAGTCTCACTAGAGTGAGAACTCACTACTAATTCAAGAATCTTGAATTAGACTCTTGATTCATCTGAACTGCCGATGGCCTTTACTGTCCATATTTCTATCAGCGTTTTATTGTAATCCCGTAACCATTCACTAAGAAGTCAGATTCCTCACCAGATTACCCTTAGTGCTCTGTTCATGTCAGTATATTGTCTTTCTAGCCTGCTTCTGCAACCTCTTTCAACCTTTGCTCATCATCCTCTTTCATATCTTTGAATATCTTTATGGCAACACCCCCCTCTTGGTATCAATTTTCTATTTTAATCCATTTTGTGTTGCTATAATTTAAAACCTGAGTCTGGGTAATTTACAAAGAAAAGAGGTTTATTTAGCTCACAATTCTGCAGGCTGGGAATTTAATGGCCCTTGCTTTGGCAAGGTCTTTCATGCTGCAACAAAACATGGCAGAGATGGTCAAAGAGACAAGATTATGTGCAAATAAACAAAACCTGAAGGGTTCCCTGGCTTTATACGAGTCCACTATGATGGGAATTAATTAATTCCCATGAGAACTTACCTAGTTTCACCGGAGCTAGAACTCATTCACTACTACCAGAAAGATATTACCCTCAAGGACAGGGCCCTCATTACCCTAACACTTCCCATTAGGACTTACCTCTCAATGCCACCACATTGGGGATCAAGTTTCAAAATAAGTTTTTGTGGGGACAAGCAAGCAATATGCAAATCATAGCTATTTTTGGTACAATATCAACATAGCTACATCAGCTTTTTCTTAGTATTTACATTGTATCTCTTTATCTGTTGCTTTGTCATTCTACATTCTCATATTCTATATTTGTGTCTTGAAACAACCTCATGTTGAATTTTAAAAACCAAATCTTTTAATATTTCTGCCTTAATTACTATTTTTATTTAATATCATTAGTCACATTGGTGGTAAATTCACCAATTTAATTTTGGCTATTTGTCCCACCTGTTTTGCTTAAATTTTTTACCTTTATGCTGGCTTTGAGATAGCTTGATCTTTTTTATTCATTTAAAAATAATTCTTAATGTATTATTTCAATTTGTTTAGTCATTGTCATAGAAATCACAGAAATAATACAAAACTAATAAAAGTTGAAAGCAAAATGAACTCTAGCCATTTCCCCAACAATAATCGAGATTTTTAAACCCTTTTATCTTTACTTGATTCCCTTATGGCTTCCCTGTTATTTTAGTCACATATTCTAATTGTTGTTGTTGTTGTTTAAAAAGGTCTGGGGATGCACAAATGCAGGTATGATACCTCTAGGCGTGTGGATGGCTGATTTACTTCTGCTTAAGCTTTATTCCATGGGTATCATAACTTAACTTGGGAGATCACTTCCTAAGCTGTAAGACTTGATCAGGTCTTGGCCTCAGACATCTGTTTCATTCCACAGGAACCCTCAACTGAAGTCCAAGTTTGCTTGAATGTTTAATTTTCTCTGTATTAAATGAACTTTGGTGCTCTTGTGTCAACCAGCATGTTTGGGACCTCCTTTTTCAATAACTTTATATTGATAGTACTTACCATTCTTTTATTTTTTTTATTATTATTTTCAATATTTTGATCTTCCTAAAAACTATACAATGATAAATCTAGAACTTTTAGTTGTTTTCAGCAAGTGGAGAAAGGCCTTCATTCAAATTATGATGGTCTCCTTCACTGTAATTCACGTCTATAAAGGAAGGTCTATTGCCGATGTGATCTTTTCTGAGAAAGCCCCAGTTGGCATTTTAGAATAATCATTTAATTTTTATCTGTCTTACATAGCCTTTCTACTCCTACTGTGTGGGAATGGTCAGTTGGGATTGTCCTTGACTGCTTACATTAAGTCTCGACTCTTCTTGGCAGGTTTCCTGAGCCATGCTTGTCCTCAGCAAACTTTTCCTCTATCTCCTTCTGTCTATTGAACCCACATGAGTGCTTTCCAAGAACCTCCCAAATGAAGTTATTAGCATAAGAGCAGGGTCTTTTTATAGTTTATTGTACACCTACAGCAACTAGAAAAATGCACAGTACAAAAACATCCAATATTCCTCTTCAGAAACATTTTGTACACTATAATATGGTTATGATGGAAATTTAAAAAATCTTGTTACATTATTTTCACTTCATGCTATAGTTTATAGTGACCTTTACTAAACGTTAGGATATTGTATTTCTATAGAAAAGTAAAACAAATGAACAATTGAAAGTCAGCAAAAAAAGCACGTTATTATGGATACAATTCTGATGTTAATTAGGTTATTTAAGCCACAACACTCGTGTTTTCTGTGAATGCATATGGTATTCAATTGTATTGGATTTAAAATACTTCACAGGATGGATATGAAAATGTTAAATTATTTTGGAGTTTGTCTATGTCATTCCTGAAGACAACACTTTTAAAGCTATTGTTTTGGTGACTCTTTTTGTCATAATGATTTTATGGAGTTCTTCATATTCTTTTCTGTGTATAATTTCTCTATAACTGAAACAGTAGATTATAGTTTGATAAAATAACAACTTTCTCCATCAGTTTTCAGTTCACTTTAGAAGAAAATATTATCTGTCTTTACAAAGGAACTTAGTGACATTTGAGGTTAAACAGAATGACCTAATAGAAAATATATCAGTTAGAACTACAAGATTTGTAATTGAAAGTGTTATGCTGAGTTCTTGGAATATGACAAAATTATTGATTGAAATATATTCCCAAAATGAATTATCAAATTTGTTTTATTGGTAAGATGTTTACAAAAAGAATTGATATACCTCGTTAATTTTCTAGGTAACATATAATGTGAATATAATTTAAGACCCTTGCTTAAGAAATGAATCCTGTATTTATATAGCTCAAGTGAAGTCAGAAGCTTTGAACTGCAAATCATTAAACTATACAAAGTTTAATTTAAATAGAATGTGAGAGCCCAAATAGTCAAGCCTCTTGAATTTAACTAAGGGGAAACTGAGGATTACGGTTTATAATGGAATAATAAAATTAATAGCTTAAATAAAGGTTTAAGAATGAACTTTTATTCATTTATTTGCTTCATTAACAGAGCATTTCAGTATTATTTACATTTTAAAAGTTCTTGATTAAGAGTGTTACATCTTTAAAAATGAAAAGTTCCACTTCTAACATTGGTAGTGGGTACCTCTTTCTGTCAAAGAAACTGCATCTGTATATTGTTTTATATTTTTAAAATTTATGTAGTATATCAATCATTTAAAAAAGAATAGAGAATTTTATAATCAACTCCCATGTGTTCAAGTTAAAATTCCTCCCCATTTATTTTAAATTATGCATATTTTTGGAATAAAATGTCATGATTTTGCTCCCTGGGGCCTTTGTTTGTGATTTTTGGGATTGTATGTGCAGTGTTCACATACCCTGAACTCTAAGGAAAATCATGCTCACTGGTCATGCAGAACACACCCTACAAAGCCTAAGGCTGCCCTTATTCCTTCCTTTAAATAATTAGTCATTATTCTGTATTTGGATTTATAATTTCCAGCTATGCTGAACTGTATACATATGCAGACTCTAATTTACTAAACAGGAATTCAGTAAGGGTATGAAACGGAAGTATCTTAATTTTCTCCACATATAGTCTTTAACCATCCTTCAAGAAAATTATCTTTTTCCACTCTCAACTTCTCAAAATTAAATGTATTTAATATATATGGATTTATTCAGATTTTTTATTTCTTGAGACTTTTAGTAACTTGTATCTTTCTAGAAATACTCAATAGTTAATTATTTTTTTTAATTTAATGGTTTAACATAATATATACTGTCTTTAATGAACTACTAAATGAAGAAATACATGTGCCATACTTAGAAAAATTCTTGGCACATCATAAGGGCCATATAAAACTTAGTTATTTACTAATGTATCAACAATGAGTAATTATATCAATTTTATTCCAAATTATTTGGTGATTTTTTTCATTGTTATTACATAATGGTTTCAAAATATTTTGCTGTTTTGTCTTATATTCCGCTTTATTTTTAAATTCTTAAATTTATAACATCCCCATTTCACAAAACTATCACTGAAACTACTATCTCTAATCCCTTTCCTGACACCTTAGGTAGCTTTAAATCTGTTCATTTTTCCTCTCTTATTCTTATGTTCCTGGCTCCATTATCAAAGTTCTAACCTTTATAAAACGACTAGAGTTCCTTTTTAAATTGTTTCACACAATCAGCGCTTATTTAGTTTTAACCATGGTTTATATTTGTTTATCTTCCTTTCCTTTAGGATTCAACGTACTTATTTTTGAAGAAAGTCTTTTCAAAAAATGTTAGCGCTAATAACTTTCAGCCTTCTCATCAAAACATCTGTATTTTTGCTAATTCTTGAATAGTATCTTAGCTGTTAGAACGCCAGAGGAAACCAGGTGTTTCCATTCAACACCAGAAGGCATTTCTCAAACGTCTTTTGGCTTTTTTATGCCACTAACCAGTCTTCTTGCTAGGATCACTGTCATTTCTTTGTTGCTAATATCTGTTTTCCAAGTCTGTTTTATATAGATTCTCTTGTTTTTGAAGTTCTGTAGTTTAACTCTAATGCATGTATTAAAGTGAGATTTCTTTTTATCATGTTAAGGAAATACTGTGCTTCTTGGCTGTGAAGATTTATGTCCTGGAAAATTTGTATCATGGAATATTGATTGTCATTAGCCTCTTCACATATTGCCTGATATGGTGGGGCTTTGCGTCCCCACCCAGATTTCACCGTGAATGGTAATAATTCTCACGTCAAGGGTAAGATCAGGTGAAGATAATTGAATGATGGGGGCGGTTTTCTCCCGATAGCGAGTTCTCACGAGATCTGACAGTTTTAAAAGGGGCTTCGCCCCCGCACTTCCCGCCACGCTTTCTTCAGCCGCCGTGGGAGGAGGTGCTTTCCGCCATGATTGGAAGTTCCTGCGGCTTCTCCGGCCGCGCGAAACTGTGAGTCAGTCAAACCTCTTTTTTTGTTGTTGTTGTTAATAAGTTACCAGTTTTGGCTATTTCTTCACTGCCGTGTGAGAACTAATACATCGAGCCTCTGCCATTCTCTTCCTTTGCTTTTAGAGCTCCAGTTAGATATTGGTAAGATGTCACCACACTTTCCCCCACGCTGTTCTGACACGTCAGCATTTCCCACTTCTTTATCTCCCCTTACTGCTTCTTAGCGGCGTCTTCAAGTACACCTTTGATTACCTGAATTCCCTCTTTAGCTGTTGAGAGTATCCTTTCATAATAACTTACTGGATTTTTTTTTATTTCCAAAATTGCATTTTCTTTCCAAGTTACCTGATTATTTTCATATTGTTACTTTTATATTTTTACTAAAAAACGTCTATTAGGATTCCACCAACTGAAGTCCTCAGATAGCTAATTTTGTTGTTACTTCTGCAGACTACTTTACCTGCCAGTTTCTTCATGTGTATATTACTTTGGAGTTTAAGGGTTGTTTGTTTGTTTGTTTTTAATTCTATAGCTTTATACCTGGGGAGGTTATATATGCGAATGCAGCAAGATCTGTTTCAGAATGTTCCCACTGTAGCAGATAAGGTTTTACTTCTGTTAAAATGAGTCAGCTTTTGGTCTCCTCTCTCACCTGCGGTTCTCAGAAAACACAAGTGACCTTCATTTTCAGGAGATTTTTCTCTCTACTCCACTTCGCCACACCTGTCGCCCCTCGCAACCCAGGGTGCATGTCAAGACAAGGAAATTTACCTTTTACTCACCCTAGGCTGGTGGAAATACTTTTCTCAACCATCTTATGGTGAAGCAGCCTTTCCAAAGGACCTGACTTTATACCCAAATCTCAACTATGACTAACTTCCCAGAGAATCCTGCTATGTGCTTCTCGCTCTGTTTTGTTAGCCTCCTCTTGATTTGAGGGTCAGGTGGCTTCCTGCTTCCCTCATTTTCCAGAGAATTCAGCTGTGCATTGAGAAAAGAATGTTTGTTATAACTTTGATTTTGAGGTATTTATAGTGGGAATATTTTCAGATTTTTTTTTTTTTTGTTATGTAGACTTTAGAACATGATTTGTTCATTTGGGAGAATAATCACTGTTGTTTGGCTGGGTTTGGGGGAATTTTTAAGGATGTAGAGGATAACAAAATGGTTGTCTGTTAAGTCAGTTAAAGCTTACATATAAATTATTATTGCACATATAAAATATAGAATACCTAAGTGATATAATTGTGTGTGTGTATGTATATATATATATATATATATATATATATATATATATAGTGTTGTCCTTGAAATTTCGGCCAGATATATTACGTGGTGTTATAAAGTAATTTTCAGGATTTATCTCCCAAATAAAAATAAAATCATATATATTTCAATAATTATGCACATGTAATGTCATTAAATGATTATAGTACATTTTTAACATCTGGGGGATTAATATGAAGATAATGACTTTGTAATTCAAATGATACAAGTTAATAAAATATATAGACACAGAACAGAGCAGTGGAAATGAGCCGAGGTTCATTTTTATTTTTTTCCAAAATTTTTTTTTATATTTTAAGTTCTGGGTTACATGTGTGGAATGTGCAGGTTTGAAGATAAAAACATAAAGGTAAATCCACTTCCTTGAGGAAATGCTCATGAGAAAATGTTGTGTATTACAAGTTTAAAATATACATGGTCCATTTTGTAATGTTTTATTTCACCAAAATAGTACAAATGAGCATCTGTATGGTCAGGGGATTATAGATGTTTAAGTATTTTATTTTGATATTTTGCTGCATTTTCTAGATTTTCCACAATATGCTTTATTATTTTTAATAGTAAGGAAATCCAGTAAGTGGTATAAAAAGTGCCTCTATTTGTTTTCCAACTTCGTGACACTTTAGAAATACAACTTTAATTTGTTTATTAGCTAGATATAATTTTGTGGCTGTCAGAGGCTTATCAGCTATCTCAGATGTAATAATATTGTAAGTTGATAGTCTTCCTGAGGGTCACAGGAAGACTACATTTTGCACATAATGTGAATGCCCTATAAATATTTCAGTATGTACCAAACACATTTAAATGCAGCTTATTTAGTTGAAAATCAGAAACAATTTTAAAGAACAATAATCATTTTATTTAAAAATAGCTAATGAGACTCAGGTTATAATATTGTGACAGCATTAAAGTTTTAGATACACAAATTTAAATAGTTAAAACAAAATTTATATTAGCTTAAATTATTTAATTTAGCTTAAAATTTCATACTCTTGAAACCACATCTTATCCAAATAAACCTCATGTAGTCACAGTCTCTTTAAGATTACTCTTTTTGTAATTATATTACTTTGATCACAAAAGGAACTAAAGAGGATTTTATAATGAGAAAATGCATGATTATCTTTATCTCTATCCCCTAACACAATGCCTGGATCTCAAAAATAATGTTTTTAATCCTCTTGTGCATCTAAACCAAAACATAAACTCCATTCCACCCTACCCTTGGTACTATTTGGAAATTTAAATAAAATTAAGCAAAGAAATTATCAACTTTCTTTTTTTGGCTGCAAATGTGTAACTTGTTGGGGATAAAGTTGCTAGCTAAAATACATACTTTATTGTCAGAAAAAAAACTCTCACCTTTGCCACTTCTTAGCTCTGTGGAAAATCACAGAACCTTCTTCCTAGAGTTATTACATATTTAATTTATCTAAGTCTTGTATTAAAAATACAGACAGCTAGTAATGTATCAATTACTATTGTCATTGTTCGTTGATTTTGTATTTATCGAATTATACAGAAATACTTTAGAGCAATATTGTTTTGGGGTTATTTCTTTTTCTTGAAAAATTGCTGCACAATTTGAGGTAGTATGTAAAAACATTCACCCTATTAAGTATGTAAAGGCTTCGAAGAATATCTACACATGTGTGTTTTTCTTTGACTCACAATTAATGTTGGAGACTGTGACAGTATATTTGAGGAAATGGGGACAGATAATGTTCAGTGCACTTTGCTGCTTTATAATGACCGCAGAACTCAGAGTAAATTTGGCAGATCAAATAGCTGATGATCAAATCTGTTAATATTTAGGAAAATCATGTGTTAATCTAATAGTTGTACCAATCAGAATTTTAAGAGAAACGTGACCTTGGAATGAGTAAGCTATTTAGGACTTTTACAAAAGCACAGGCATTCTGTAATTCTTCAAGTTATAAATAAACTCATTTCCTGTTACTTAAGAATAGTTAACTAATTTTGAATACATAACAATTACTTATAAAAATGAAATAAAGTACATCATGTCCAGGAATAAACAAAATTTTATATAATTGATATAAAACTGTGTAAATGCATTCCCACTGGGAAATGTTTCTCACTATGTATTTGAAATTGAAAATACTTAGCATACAATATATGTGGTAGTGTGAAGGTAGCAGAGTTATTTAAATACAATAAATGTTAAGCAATGTTGACATCAATGTTTACTTTTTGTTATAAATCTCAAAAACTATACGTTTATTAAGGTTTCCATTTGGAAATATTTATATTCAAGAAATTAAGTAGCATATTGGTGTATACACTGCTAAGAGTTTGACTACTACTTGGGGAGATTATTCATGGCCCAAGCAACAGTCAGATGCCATTAATAATTTATGTACATATATGAGTTACATATGTGAGTGTGTGTGTGTATGTTTCTTAGCATGGTAGGAACTTAAAAATTTTCCAAAATTATGAAGACAATCTTGTCACAGTTAAATAATACACGCTGAAAATAAATGTTTGTTGAGACTCTGTACTCAGAGAAATTCAATGGGAAAAGTTTGATTAGAGGCATTAACCTTCCATAGAAATGAGTGTTAGACATTAGAGTGAATGCAGTGGAGGCCTGTTTTTTTCTGGAGTCTGTTCAAGGTCTTGTATATGAATGCCCTTTACTTACATTGTGGAAGTAGAGAATTCACATCTCTTCCTTTTTTCATTTTAAGTATCTATTAGTATATCCTAAGATTCTATTTGAGTGTTTTTAGAATATGAGGAATAGAAATGATATTTACCTCTACTCCCTTATTCTGGCTATCAAAATAATGTTTTTGAGGACTGGCTACTTTGCTAATATTTTTCCGTGTTATATTCAACTCTTAGCATTCCCAGAAGATAAATTACATTATTTATTTTATAAATTTGGAATCTGAAATGCAGAGAAGCTAAATAAGTTATTCAGGATCAGAGAGCCAAGAGTTGAACATGGTCCCAAATAGTTTCTTTAGGACCAAAAAAAAAGCATCCAGTTCCCAGCAAGAAAGAAAGGTGGAAGTTATATACATTCTCTTAAACCCATTCCAGAAATTGAACAGCTCATTTTTGATTCTGTCCCATTAGCCACATGTTAGTGGCAGGGCCCCACTGAATCATAGGGAAGTCTGGAAAACACATAGAGTCTTTATTCAGGAAGGCTGTGCTCATCTAAAAAGATATAAAGGCATATTTTTGTGGATAACTCAAAAACAAATTTCAATCAAGTTGGTCCCAGTCAGTTATCCTCATTCTTTTGAGTGTCTTTCATGACTTCATCAATTCAATTTGTCACTGAAAACCTTGTAAATTAACAATTAAATAGTGTACATTTTCAGTTGCTGGGTTTTCCCACAGATTTAACTCCACAAATAATCTTCTGACTTCGATTAATGAGGATTTACCTAGACACAAGAAGCAGCATGTACATTCATCTGTTGAATTATTGCTAAATGAACTTTATACTTAAAAAAAAACCCAAAACATTGGATTTATTTTCTATCATGTACTGAGGAATTGAAAAATTTCATGATCAATTTCAAATTTCACTGTTTAAGGCAACAGAGTATAGGGAGTTTTGGAAGGATAGACATAGGATTTTAATTCTTACTTTTCTTCATACTACCTGTATGACCTTGGGACTTAGATTTCTAATCTGGAAAGTATACTTAATAATAAATGCTTCAAGTGATTTTGAGAGTATTATACTCAGTAAGGGGTATATATGGGTGTATGTGCACATGTGTTAGTGTCTGTATATATTTACCTATAATTGTTAAAATGAAAACTGTCATACATTATGTTAATACCTGGTAACTTGATTTTCCCCTATATTGCATATTGTAAGATCTTGTTGTATTATATTGTTAGAATGGAAACAAGGCAAAATTGGAAGGGTCAGACATTCTGGGATAAAGTAGAGTTCTTTTTTTTTTTTTTTTAATTTAAGTCCTGGAATACATGTACAGAACATCCAGATTTGTTACATAGGTATGCATGTGCCATGGTGGTTTGCTGCACCCATCAACCTGTCATCGACATTAGATATTTCTCCTAATGCTAACCTGCTCCTAGCTCCCCACCCCCTGACAGGCCCCAGTGTATAATGTTCCTCTCCCTGTGTCTATATGTTCTCTCATTGTTCAACTCCCACTTATGAGTGACAATATGCGGTGTTTGGTTTTATGTTCCTCTGTTAGTTTGTTGAGAATGATGTTTTCTAACTTCATCCATGTCCCTGCAAAGGACATGAACTTATCCTTTTTTATGGCTGCATAGTATTCCATGGTGTATGTTTGTCACATGTTCCTTGTCCAGTCTATTATTGATGGGCATTTGGGTCGGTTCCAAGTCTTTGCTATTGTGAACAGTGCTGCGATAAACATACGTGTACATGTATCTTTATAGCAGAATGATTTATAATCTTTTGGGTATATATCCTGTAATGAGATTGCTGGGTTAAATGATATTTCTGGTTAGATCTTTGAGAAATCGCCACACTGTCTTCCATAATGGTTGAACTAATTTACACTCCCACCAACATGTAAAAGCATTCCTATTTCTATTTTAAATGCAAGAGTTCTGAGTAATCTTCTATGAGAAAGTGACATTCAGGCAAAGGTGTATAAAATGGTAAAAGAGACAGCCAAGTAGATTTCTTGGATAAGGGAATTATAAGGTGAAGGAGCAGTCAGTGCAAAGGTCGTGAAGTGACTGAGTGCCTGCCTTAGTTGTGGAGCAGCAAGAATGCCCTGTGTGGGAGGAGAAGGCAGGGAAGAAGAGGCAAGGCATGTATTTGAACACTAACGGGAAGCCGAGTGCCCCTAGTGTACATGTTTAGGACTTTGGCTTTTCCCATGAAGCCAATGTGGAATCACTGCAGGATTTTGAGCAGAGGAGAGCCATGGTCTGATTTGTGTTTCCAAAGGACATCTTGGCTGCTGTGCTTTGAATAGACCATAGAAGATGCTATGCTCTTAATGTGTCCCCGGAATTTATGTGTTGGAAACTTAATCCCCAATGCAACAGTGTTGGGAGGTGGGGCCTTCTGAGAGGTGTTTAGGTCATGAGGATTCTGCCCTTATGAATACAGTAATGCTGTTATAAAAGGGCTTGACAAGGGAGTTTGGCTCCTTTTGCCCTTCCACTTTCTCTCATGCCAGGCCACATCAAGCAGGCATTCACCAGACACCAGATGCCTGCTCCTTGATCTGAGAATTTTCAGCCTTCAGAATTGTTTGAAACAAATTTCTGTTCTATATAATTACCCAGTCTGTGGTATTTTGTGATAGCAACACAAATATGTTCAGACAGAGGGCAGTCATGTATGCCTAGAGCAGTATTTCAGGGGAAGGGTAATGTGGCATGATGACTCAGATGAGGGTGATAATGGAGGAGGTTGGGAAAGTTGACAATTCTGGATGTATTATGTAACTAGATGCAACTTGATCTTCTGAAGGATTACATAGGGTTTGCGAAAGACAGAGAGGAGTTGAAGATTTCACCAGGGTTCCTGGACTAAACAACAGGTGGAACAGAGTATCATCAGCTGAAGGGAGAGACTGTGGGAGGACAACCATGAGAGAAGATCACAGGTTACTTTGTGAACATATTAAGGTTGAGCTATCTGTTAATATCCAAATGTAGAATTTTAAGGAGAGCTTGTGTGTAAAAGTCTAGATTTCAGGGAAGAGTTTTAGGATGGGGACATAAATTTGAGAGGCATAAGCAGATGGATGATATTTACAATGACACTGTATGTTAGTACATTTAAGTAATGAAGAGGGCCAGACATTTAGCCCTGAAAGCCCTCCTAAGTTGAGAGCTAGAGAAATAGAACCAAGTAAAGGAAACTGAGAGGGAACTCTCAGAGTGGCAGAAGCAAAATTTGGCAGGTGTTATATCCGAGATGCTGACCCATCAAGCACAGATCTGGACTGATAATTTACCTTGGCTTTAGCAATGTGAAAATTATAGGAACATAGTTAAGACCAATTGCACTTAAGTGGTCGAGTAAATGCTTGGTTGGTATATTGGTTTGGCAAGACTGCTTTAGCCAAGAAACACAAACTGAGTGGCACAAACAACAAAAGTTGATTGCCTCACATCTCTGGAGGTTAGAAATGGGGAATCGGCCAGCTGCGGTGGCTCACCCCTGTAATCCCAGAACTTTGGGAAGCCACGGCAGGCAGATTACCTGAGGTTGGGAGTTTGAGACCAGCCTGACAAACATGGAGAAGCCCTGTCTCTACTAAAAATACAAAATTAGCTGAGTGTGGTGGTGCATGCCTGTAATTCCAGCTACTGGCAAGGCTGAGGCAGGAGAATTGCTTGAACCTGGGTAGCAGAGGTTGCAGTGAGCCGAGATTGTGCCATTGCACTCCAGCCTGAGCAACAAGAGCAAAACTCCATCTCAGGGTTAAAAAAAAAAAAAAAAGGAAATCAAGCTGTTGGCAGGGTTGGTTCCTTTCAAGGACTCTGAGGAAGAATCTGTTCCTGCAATTAAGATAACAAAAGTTGATTGAAGGATCAGGAGGATGTATATTAAAATGAAAGGATTTTATTTTAGAAATGCAGAAATAGTGGGGAATTGGGAGCCAAATCATAGAAAAGTGACAGGTTGGCTTAAGAATGAGTGGGTTAACAGCAGAAATGAGTAGTCATAAGAAATGGGTAGCCAGGACAGTACATATCATGAAATAGAGTCTATCGACATAGAGTCTTAATGGAAGTCCTAATGGTTTTTCAGCAATCTTTGGTATTCTATGGCTTATAGAAGCAGCACCCTGATCTATACCCTGATCTATACAAGGTGCTTGAGGGTTGTCTGTGTGTGTGTGTGTGTGTCCAGGTTTCCCTTTTTAATAAGAACAAGAGTCATATTTGATTCGAAACCTAATCTACTGCAGTATAACCTCATCTTGAATAACTACATCTTCAACAACCGTATTTCTGAATAAAGTCACATTCTGAGATGCTGAGGGTTAAGACTTCAACATATGGATTTGTAAAAGGAACAATTCAATTCATAATGACTGTAGAGAAATTAAAAGATAGAGAGGGAAGGCAATGGAAAGAGGAGACAGTATGGAATGCTCTTTTGGGGTTTTTTCTGTAAAGTGGTACAGAGATGGTGCAGTGACTGGCAGGAAGTGGATTTAAGAGCTTTTTTACATTGTTTTATTGTGTTTTTATAATAGAAAATATCATCAAGTTGATGTACACGTAAGACTGATTTGGGAGAGAGGAAAAAGTGTGTGGTTATATCTGAGAGAAGAAAGACATTCTGGAGCATTAAGCAAGCAATGAGAAATAGGATCAAGTACCCACTGAAGGGGCTGACTTTAGGCAGAAAACACACAGTTAATTCCTAGAAACAGATGGCAGGGATATATATACAGGTACTCAGGAGGTGGGGCATATGTGGTGGTGGCATTCTTTGAAATTTTGCTTGTGGTCACTTCATTTTTCTCAATGAAGAAATCAAGATTACCAGCTTGGAAGGTGGGGAAAGAGGTAATCAAGGTTTGAAGAGATAAGAGAAGTATAAAACTGAAATACAGAATACAGGAAAAGTAATTGGACTAGAAAGAGTATCATGCTTGCATAAAAGCAAGCATTACAGGCTTGCTTTTAACTGCAAAACTTTTAACTCCAGCCACATTTAACTGCACAGGTGCAGGCTCTGACAGGTAAAGAATAGGAATTTATCAGGATTATGCTTTTTTTTTTCCAAGTGAATATGGCAGCGAGAAAGAGGCAGGATAATTGGCATTGTATGCTATGTAGTGATTATAGGTTTGCCCTCATGGAAATTTGTCCTGTATATAAGCAGGGCAGAGGGGCAACGTGTGGGTGTGAGACACAGTGAAAAGATGGGAGGATTAATGGGTTGCTAAACATGGTGTAGGAGTTGTGTACTGCAGAAAACAAATTGAAAAGATAGGAGACTGATCAGTAAGATGCCTGCAATTAGGATAACAGAAGTTAAGTATGTTGGTAATGACTAGGTCTAGCGGGTGATTACGGAAATGAGTTGCTAAGTGAAGGCAAAGATAAAATATCTTGGGAACAGAGAAGTTGAGAAACTGAGAACCCAGTTTGATTGAAGGATCATGAGGATGGAGGATATACATTCTTCATTTTAGAAATGAAGAAACAGAAATCAGGGAGTCAGGAGCCAAATCATAGAAAAGTTATTTACCCAAGAATGAGTGGATAAAAGCAGAAATGAGTAGTCATAACAGTACATGTCACATAACAAAGTCTATTGACATAGAGTCTTAATGGAAGTTTTAGGTAGGCAAGAGGGAAAACAATCTGGGACTAACATAAAAGAGCATGGTAGTTTTACCACTCAACTATACATGCAAAGGTACATACAAAGGGTGTGGGAGGGAAATTGGATGGGTAGTAAGGAAAGCAGTGTTCTTAGAAGAGCTTGGTTTCTGTTAGGTCAAGAAAATATGGAGAAGAGATTCAGGGTAAAGATATTTTGCTGACAATGGACCAATAAGTGCGTGTTGCACAGTGGAATCTTCCAGCACTTGGGAGGGGTGAATAGTGGGGCAGAATACTGGATGTGAAGAGTCTCATGGGGATTAGAGGGTAGTGGCTTACATGTGACTGAGATGTCTGGAACTTCTCATGGTTATGGATGTCTTAGTTTGTTAGGGCTGCCTTAAAGTACCTACAGTGAGGTAGGTTAAAACAACAGAAATTTACTGAACCACAGTTCTGGAGGCTAGAAGTCCTAAATCAAGATGTCAGCAGGGTTGTCTTCCCTCTGTCAGCTCTAGGAAGAAATCATAACTTGCCTTTTCTCTCACTGATTCTTGCCGACAACACTTGATGATCCTTGGCTTGTGGATGCATCATTGCAGTGGCATGGCTGTCTTCTCCCCATGTGTCTTCACATTGCTTTTTCTCTTTGTATTTCTTCCCTGTGTCCAAATTTCTCCCTTTTATAAGGATGACAGTCATATTAGAGTCCACCCTAATAATCTCATCTTAACTTGAATATCTATGTAAAGACTCTGTTTTCAAATGAGATCACATTATAAGGTACTGGAAGTTAGGACTTTAATAGGGGGAATGGATCATTTTAATCTGTAGCAGTGACTTATATAGGAGGGAGGGCATACAGTTACATGTAGTGGACTTGGGGTAACTAGAGTTAGCCAGGCTGTGAGATGAGGAACAGAGATGGGTGGGTGACTGGAGTTTCCTTTTCACCCATTTTGTAGAACAAAAGAGGCTTGGAAAACAAGTGCTTTTTCTCAGCTAAAGTGTTCACCCTTGCCTACAACTGAAGGAGCCCTGACTTACTTCTAGCAGACGTATCTTACCAATTTCTAACAAATTTTAAAGAATGTTCTTAAATAGCATGTTCTCCTTTCAGTTATGCTAAACAACTTCAGACTGACTTTGATCAGCTCTTCAAATTCACTTTCACGAAGCTTTAAAATTGAGTTTGGCATATGAAGTAATTCACTAGCAGATTTAAAAGAATATTTATTAATTAGTTTTATTAGTTGCACTATTTAACTTTAATGACATCTTTAATTTCATGTACATAGCTTTTGCTCATTATTGAGCAGCCAATTTCTGCAGTAAGGGAAATGAAGGATTCTAGGCAGGTATAACTGATTGAACTAAAATCCAGGTAAGCCCAATATATTTCAGAGTCTGAATAGCCACCAGTTATCTAGGATGTGAAATGCTTGGTGAAAAGAAGATCCTAAATCTGTAACTTTTAATGCCTTGCACATAGGGTTTAATTTTCTGCTACTTGCTACCTATACTTAGGCATGTTCAGTGCTAAAAGTTGACATTAAATAAAGAAATGAACTGTGGAGTTCTCAAGCACAGCCCTGTGTACGCTCAAGGCACAGAGAATAATTTTCATGGGCAAAAAAACAAAACAAAACAAAAAACAAAACACACTAATAATAAAGCAATTTCTTCTAAGTTATTTTTATATTCTTTTAATAAGTTAATCTCTAAAGCTGATAAAGAGGTTAAGTATGTGAATTGAGGTATTAAGACTACATCATGGTAGAAATATAACTTTAAAAGGCTGCTTTATCACTTTCTCTTTAATTTATTTCATGTCATTAGTAAAATAATTTTTTTAAAGGATACAGAACAAAAGGTGAAAATTGCTTTTCAACTCCTTCCTCTCCACCCATTTACTTTCTAACACAAAAAAATTTTATGAGCATTCTGTTTGTTTAATCCTTTATTAGAGTACACATATGTAAGAAGGATATGCACAAAAACATCCTTATGTAAAATAAAGTTCTAAGAAAATATTGTGCTGCTTGCTTAATTCTCTTGACATTGTCTTAGATACTTTTCTTATTAGTGTTTGTCTTAGTTCATTTTGTGTTGTTATAATAGAATACCTGAGACTGAGTAATTTATAGACAATAAAAGTTTATTTACCTTACAGTTTTGCAGGCTGGGCAGTCCAAGAGTACGGCACTAGCATCTGCTGATGGCCTTTGTATTGTATCATCTCATGGCAGAAGGCAGAAGGGCAACAGAGAGAAAAAGAGCAAGAGGGGACTATACTCACTTTTAGAATAAGTCCACTATCATGATAATGAATCCACTCTGTGATAACAACATTAAGGGTAGAGGTTTCATGATCTAATCACCTCTTGTTAGGCTCCATATGCCAATACTGTTGCCCTGGGAATTAGGTTTCTAACATGAATTTATGGCATATTCAAACAGTAGCAATGTTTATCATTCTAGGCCATTCCTTGTAACTGTTAAATAGCATTTGTTTATGTGTAAGTTTAGTTAACTAGTTCTTATTGATGGACAGTTCAGTCATTTTCAGTTTTTCACTGGGACATATAATATTACAGTGACCCTTGTGCATTTCTCTTTTTAGTTAATTTCCTTGGGCTTCGCAAAATAAAATGAACTCTTAATTCCTATGTGATACACATTATAACACTTTAATGAATATTGTCAAATTCCCTCCAGGAAGAATTTATAAATTGAGACCGTTACCAGCAGTGAATTAATGAAGCAGTTTTTTCATGTGCTTGGAAGTTCCATCTCTCTGATCTATAAGAAATGTACTTTTAATTTCAATATGTGGTGGGCATATATTTATAATAGGAAAATAGGATATTTTCACCAATGACTTATACTATTCTATGATAATCTTTTATACATTTACATAAGGCTGTTTCTGAACATTTAATTCTATTCTCTTTGATTCTGCACCAGTAACACTTTTTTTGTGACTCTAGTTTTATTTTCTGCTTTGTAACTTGTTATACGCCATACTTTCTCTCTTTCCAATAATTTACAAAGTTGTCAAATTTCATAAAGATTTTTTTGAATGTTTGCTGAATTTATTAATTATTGAGGAAAATTTGATACTTCAAAATGTACACTTGACCTTTAAATAATGTGGGAATTAGGGACACCAACCCCATGTGAGGTCAAAAATCTGCATATAAATTTGACTCTCCAAAAACTTAGCTACTAATAGCGTACTGTTGACCACAAGCTTATAGCGGAAACAATTGATTAATAGCTCTTACAGTCTTTTGGCAATGATATTATGGATAGTAAACACCTATTTTGTATATATATTACATACCATATTCTTACAACAAAGAAAGCTAGGGAAAAGAAACTTCTCTTATGATTTTCTTAATCATAAGAAAAAATGTTTTCTATTAACTACAAATAGATTATCACAAAGGTCTTCATCCTTGTCTTCATGCTGAGTAGGCTGAGGAGAAGGAAGAGGAGTGGTTGGTCTTGTTACCTCAGGGATGACAGAGGTAAGAAGGTAGAAGAAAACTTACATATAAGTGGACCTGTACAGATCAAAGTTGTGCTGTTCCATGGTTGTTATTTTTCCATCCTGTATCTTGATAAATGTTTCCATTAGTTGAGATTAAATGTTATGCTTTTTCAATTATATTTAATAGATTACTAGCTATGTCATATAATTATAAGTTTAATCATTAATTTGTGTTTTATAAATTTGCTTTGTGAATGAGGTATTTTGGATTCGTTACATTTTTAATTGGTTACTAATAGTGTTTAGCAATGTATTAACTTTGTCATTGTAATGCAATGTCATTAATTGCAATAGTAATCTTCCTAAAGTTTCTTCATAATAATACTTAGCTTAAAAGTTTCTTCATAATAGCAATAAAGTTTCTTCATAATAATACTTAGCTTAAGATGATTTGTATTGATTTTTATATAGGGTATCATCTCTACAAATAGAAACAACTTTGTCTTCTTTCCTAATTGTTTTGGATTGGTTGAATTCTTGACTTAATGGAAACATTTCTATTAATAGTTGTTGAACATAAAGTGTTACTTTTTGTATGTTTCTTATCCTTTGTCACGTTTTGAAAATTCTACAAATTAGACCCCAGATGTTACATGTAGACCTCATTTTACTAATTGCCAAGTTGTGTATTATTTTCTTTCTTTAAGTCCTTACTTAGCAATTGATATTCGTTATTTCCTTTATCTCTTATTCTTTATTCTTTACTCTGTTTTTATTAGATTTCTAATAGTGTATTCATCTGTATTCACCTTTTGACACCAACTTTTGATGTTTATTATCAATATGCACTTTATTGATTTGCATTTATCATTTATCATCTTAGAGTTAATGACCTTTATTCTCATTTATTTCTACATCCTTTGGATTTTTTTTCTAATTTCTCTAGTTAAGGTCTGTATTCATCTCCTAGGGCAGCCATAACAAAGTACACAAACTTGGTGGCTTAAACCATCAGAAATTTATTTTCTCACAGTTTAGAGGAGAATCCTTGTGTCTTCCCAGTTGCTGTTGGTTTACAGCTGGTCTTTGGCATTCATTGACTTAGAGGTGTATAACCCCAATCTCTGACTTAATTGTCATATGGTATTCACCCTGTGTGTGTTTATCTTCACATGGGCCTCTTCTTATAAGACGCTCGTCATATTTGGTTAGAGACCAACCTCACTTCATTATGCTCTCATCTTAACTAATTACATCTGCAGTTATTTCCAAATAGGGTCATATTGTAAGGTACTGGGGTTTAGAATTTTAACATATCTTTTTTGAGGAGACACAATTCTACTTACAACAAATGTTTAGCTTCTTTATCAGTAATTTTTTTCCATTTCTATTAATTAATGCTATCAATTCTCAACTAAGTATTGCTATGACCATATCTCATAAGATTTGATATGTACCTTAAGAAAAACATGCACAAAGATACAGTTGTATTTTATTAACTAATACTAAAGAAACTTTAGAACTAATGGAAGAATTTTTCTTGATACAGATTATCAGAGAAGGAAAAGAGAGAGAAAAAAATTAGCTTCAGAGAGTGTTGCCAGAAGGTAAGGTGAGAGATAGAATGTGAAGACTATAAATAAAAAGTAGGATATTTGATATTGAAATACCATAATGGAGATGAAACATGACACAATTAAAAGTCAATAGGAAAAGAACAGAGGCAGTGTTGTAAAGCCAATTACACAGACAAGTGACATTGAGAATTTCTGGCAAATGTCAATGCCTCTACCATGACACAGACCATTGGCAGTGATGGGAACTTCCAGGGTGGGACTTAGGGGAGTAAGGCAGTACTTAGTATTATAAAGAAATTGAATTGTAGGAAAGCTTCCAAAGTGAAATCTCAGAGAAAACTAAATTACTTAGTATTTAAACTGTATAGAAGTGTAGACTAGATCTGAAAAGTAATATAATTTTAGAAGTAGAACGGGGGACAAGAAGATCACAAGTGAATTTCATCATGAAGTTTCTGATGCTTAGCTGCACTGGCTTGAGCAAGAACAGTTTAAATCTTTGTAAATTTTCACTAGAAAGATACCTATGTGAGTCAAGTTGCAATTAGGTGATTTTGCAGCTAGCACTGTATCTGCTATACATGAGTAGGCACTTACAAAAGATTTCTTAAAAGAAAAAAATCGAGTTAATGATTACAGTTTTTAGAGATAAGGACTGTATCAATTGATGGCACGTGTATAGCTATGTAACCTGCATGTTCTGTAATGTATCCCATAACTTAAAGTATAATTATAAAAAGAAAGGAAATTTGTAATACAGCAGTATGCCATAATGGTTTATTTACACATGTACTACTGAACTATATGAAAGGAGCAAAAGTTGTTCAAAATAGAGCAGAGACTTTGGGAAACCTTGAACATTTTACTGACCTCAGTTATAATTTTTAATGTCTATTTTATTGTTACTGAACAGAACTATAAAGGTGATCACTTAGGATCATCATGAATAAATTCTACAGTTTGTGTAATCCTGCATCTAGCTATACAAACAGCTTTTCAAGCTCAATAAATTTGTTGGTTACATAATATTAGATTTAAAACAAATGAAACATCAAATTTGAAATAATGTTGGTATTATGTAAAGTTTAAACGTGGCATTGCTAGGTTTACACTTAAATTTATATGTATAATACATTCCCAACTGCAGGGAAACTCAAGAAAGCATTTATGATAATGCCCTTTATACTTCAAAATTAATAACTTGAAACTTCTCACTACATTTCTTATACAATTTGAGTAAAAAATATATAGTAGAAAGGTATATGAACTCTTCATTTAAAGAGGGAATAGATCACTATATCAAGACTGCTTGTAGATTTGATATTTGTGAGGTAGAAACATTGCATTAAAGTACTCATTTTGCAGTTACTATGAATTTTCTAAGCAATTCTGTTTATAGAATTCGTGGATTAGCAAATGTTGTTACAAAGCTTTTATTTTTGTGAGATCCACTACCATATACTATTAGGAATCTGATCCATTGGGAAATAGCAAGGGGATCACAAGTAAGAAGTGGATGCATCACGTTTGTTTGTAGTGCAGTGTACTGAGTGAATATGGAAATAGAAAGGTTGCTCCTGCTGAGATCTGTAGCAAAAATAAACCCTTTTTTTTCCCTGAAAACCGTTTTTTCATTTTGTATGATATGTTGTTTATTCAGGCAAAATTATTCTGCACTTTTTTCTATAGCACACACACACACAGTTTTCAAATGAAATCAACAGTTGTTTGAAGAATGATGTTTTCATTGTTATGGTCACTTAAATGACACCTCAAGAGTTTCATCTCTTTTCTCTTTCTTTAACATCCTAATTCCACTTTGGTTTATTCTATTCTCTCACTATAGACCGTAAGCCTCTGATAAAATGTGTGTGTGTGTGTGTGTGTGTCTGTGTGTGTGTGTGTTTGTAAAACTAAAATTATTTTAAAAAAACAAATACTCTCTTCACAACTCTAACTCTTGGCTTGGTTAAACCTTATTCATCTTCAGTTTTAGTTTTCAAATTAAAGGGCATTTCCTCAGAAAGATTTCTTGACTGTCTCTTAAGTTAGGCTTCCTTCTATTAGTCTGTATCCTAGTCAAGTTTTACTTTTATATTTGTGATTTTATATTATTTGTGCATCGACTATGTTACGGAATGTGTCTGCAAGGATTATAGATCATTGTAAGTTTACATATTGTTTGGTGAATAGTAGGCCTGTAAT